>SJYA01006597.1:0-20741 GCA_006410615.1 Neotragus moschatus
ACAGAAGTTAGTACAGTGGTCATGATAAAGTTTAAAAGACACAAAAGAAGAGAGAAAAAGACAAAAAATTTTGGACAATTTGAAAAGCAAAATTAAGAGATAAGAGTAAACAAGTCTTCTCAGGTGGTGCTAGTGATAAAGACTCTACCCGCCACTGCAGAAGACATATGAGAAGAAGATTTGATCCCCAGGTCAGGAACATTCTCTAGAGGAGGAAACTAAAACCCACGCTGGTATTGTTGCCTGGAGAATCCCAAGAACAGAGGACAAGGAGCCTGGCGAACTACAATCTATGGGATGGCAAAGAGTGGGACGTGACTGAAAAGACAGCACAGCACGGCACAGCAGTGTTTGCAAGATCTACGTAAAGTATATTTTCAAATAGAGACAGCAGGAAACAGTAAAAAGAAAAGTAACCCATTAATAAAAGGAAAACAAAAACAGTTTCAAATTGATGTTTCAATTAAGTGCTGAGCAAGAGGAAACAAATAGAGACTGTATGTAAGCAGACATCCTCATGAAAATGTTAGCACAAGGGATAACAGTGCTTCCAGAGTGAAAATTGATTTCGGAAGAAAAGTCTCACTAAGAAATGGTCTGAATACACGTTCAATTGGTTTTGAATTTCATCAGATGAATCAGCTTCTTTTCGGTGTGGACACCCTGATTGACATAAAAGATTACCTATAGTTTCATTCTCCAGGGCTAATCATCTTTTCTAAAAACTCAAAAGTTATCCACGTACAAAAATATAATTTTGTTGACAGTTTTGTGATGTAAATTAGTCACTCAAAAAAATTCTTTCCCATCCAAATTCCATGCTAAAGCTTTAAATCTGTGCCACATAAAACCTTGTTGCAACTTAATGACTAACAGTTTGGAAAGTTTAGTCTGTCATTGAGATCAAATACACTTTGTGTGTCTTTGTCATTATTTGATCTCATCACATAAGCAACACTCTGTTTGAAAAACACCGTAATCAATGGAAATGATGATAATTATATCAAAAAGGGTTTTTTTTTTTTTTCTGACAAAGAGATTGTAGTCTGAGTCTCTAGTAGAAGCTATCATTATTTGCAGGTGCATTGGACTCTCCACGTGTCTGGATTATAATACTAGAGGTTGCTTCGAGGAATAATGCCTTCTTTTCTCAGGAGCTGTTAAACTGAAAGCAAAAATGGGACATGGAACATGGAACATTTTGTAACCCATTCAGCTTATACCTAGTGTAACAGAAATTGTTGACATATGCCTGAAACCACAAATGCTGTGAAGAATATTAAAAGAAAATCATGAAAATAAGTGACTTTTGGTATCAAATTTGCAAACAAATATTTCTGAATTCTCATTAAAAAAAAAAAAATGTAACGCATTTTCTCAAGCAGTTCCTAGCATCAGTTACCTGGCTTTTCCACAGTTTCTAGCAGAGTGATATCCTTAAAGTCCTTTGATGTCCTTGCATCATTCTGAAGCATAAAAGAGAAATTAAATGCTCAGTACACTTCCAATTAAGGCATTTTTGTACCATAATTGGATGTTCTTTCACCCATAGGTGGTTAGCAACTGGCAGCTTATAAGGCAAAAACAGAATGGTGATCATGTTGTGCTGTGATACGTAGTGTTCAAAAAACTGAGTTGTCAACATTTAAAAGCTGTGATAGTTTTGATAAACAACAAGGTCTTACTGTATAGCACAGGGAACTACATTAAGTATCTTGAAACAAACTATAATGAAAACCAACATTAAAATGAAATAAAACAACATAAAAGAATGAGGGCTTCCCCGGTAGCTCAGGTGGCAAATCCACCTGCAATGCAGTAGAGTAGGGTTCAAGACCTGAGTCAGGAAGATCCCCTGGAGAAAGGAATGGCAATCCACTCCACTATTCTTGCCTGGAAAATTCCATGGACAGAGGAGCCTGGTAGGCTGTAGTCCATGGGGTCACAAAAAATCTGACACACACACATAACTGAATCTCTTTGCTGTATACTGGAAACTAATGCAACATTGTAAATCAACTATATTTCAATATAAAATACTTATTTTATAATATTGAGAGAAAAAAACAAAATTAAAAAATTAATATACATGAATAAAACTTACCTCTGTTGTCACTTCCCAATCCCTTAACAATGTGTTCTGGCATCAACTTCTGTAAGATTTACAAATGAGAAGAGTTATTGCTCTTGTCATGACACCTTGAACCGTTTTCTGTTTTTAAAATAATGCTACAATAGAATTTACATTTTAGTAGAGGAAACAACAACAAAAAAAACAACTCAGGATATTTTACCCAAAATCAAAATTGATGTTCTTCTTTTGTACAAATTTGAAAAGCTATGATATTAGGCCCGGCAGCTAAGTAGCAGTGGGCCTTGTTAAGAAGCATATAGCCTTACTGGCTCTCCATATACCACCCCCAATGCCGTTATCTTCCATCGGCTCTCCTCTGTCATTTATGTTGTGTTTGGCCCCATGGTATTTGAGTGCCACCCTTTCGTTTCTTTCAGTCAGTAGGCCAAGAAGCAAAGACAGACGGGAAAGTGAACTAACTAGCCTGACTTCATGCTCTGAAGTATGCACGAACGTCTGTACCACAGCCATTCATGATTTCTTATCTCTTTATTTTATAATTTAGAATTGTTCTATTGTGTACATACTCAATAACAAGCTTTACCATTAGCTTCCTGAAAGTCATTAGGGACAAAAGCTTATAACAGTGTACTGCAAAGATAGAGACATAAAAATAAGCCTTGGCAAAAAATGTATATGTGACATAGTTAAGTACTTCATCNGAGTATGCACGAACATCTGTACCACGGCCATTCATGATTTCTTATCTCTTTATTTTATAATTTAGAATTGTTTTATTGTGTACATACTCAGTAACAAGCTTTACCATTAGCTTCCTGAAAGTCATTAGGAACAAAAGCTTATAACAGTGCACTGCAAAGATAGAGACATAAAAATAAGCCTTGGCAAAAAATGTATATGTGACATAGTTAAGTACTTCATCACATGCAAAGTCCCAACAAGCACTGCGATTTGCATTGTCAGGGTTTTTACAGGATCTTCATTGCATTTTAAGATGTTCAATCTTTGCAAAATCCTTTGCCTTTAGTAATTATAAGAAGGTGAGAGGAGAACATGTTTCTGAATTTGGCTCCTTACAGCATCTGATTTTTTTCAGATCAAACTCAAAATGTATGAGAACTAACTAAGCTTGTTTTTTGTGTAGAATCCTTTTTTTTCAAAATAAAATAAAAGTAAATAAAACATTGTCTTATCCAAGCAAATAATATTTTGAAAACAAGGTAAATCAAAAATAAAAAATTTTAAGGCTTAAGTTTTGTGTATACAAAAATGCTAGGAGTTATTTTATTATTATTTTATGGAGCAGCTCCATGCATCATGTATTGTGCTGGAGCCAAACTGTACTAAATGTAATAGGTGTAAATGCAAAATGGCATAGCTATTATGGAAAACAGTATGATGACTCCTCAAAAAATTTAAATAGACCTATCATATTATCAAATCCCACTTCATCATACTTTTCTTAAAGATTTGAAACCAGGATCTCAAAGAGATTGCTAACCCCATCATGTTCATTACAAGGCAAGATATAAAATGACCTGCATGTTATTTGACAGGTAAAGAGATGAATATGTGTTATATACACAATGGAATATTAGGATGAATAAAGGCTGAATATGGATATGCAACAGCATAAGCGAGCCTTGAAAAACTTGTTAGATGAGATAAATCAACTAGGCAAAGAAAGATAAACACTGAATAATTCCACTTATAAGAAATCCAAGCAGTTAGATTCACAGAAACAGGAGAGTAGACTAGTGATTTCCAGGGGCTAGTGAAAGGGAAAGTAAATTAGTTAACAATGGGCATAAATATCAGTTAAGCAAGATGAATAACTTNTTGAGAAACTTGTTAGATGAGATAAATCAACTAGGCAAAGAAAGATAAACACTGAATAATTCCACTTATAAGAAATCCAAGCAGTTAGATTCACAGAAACAGGAGAGTAGACTAGTGATTTCCAGGGGCTAGTGAAAGGGAAAGTAAATTAGTTAACAATGGGCATAAATATCAGTTAAGCAAGATGAATAACTTTTAAATATCTGCTTTACCACACTGGACCAATAGTCAACAATACCGGTTCACACACTGAAACGTTTGTTAAGAGAGGAGGTCTCGTGTTAAATGCTATTGTCTCAATAAAATAAAAAAAAATTAAAGGCGATAGAAATCTTTTGTAAACAAATATGGCTCTTCTTTCACTCTAAAATCACCTATGATAGCTTTATGCATATAAAGTCAGTGTTTCCTTACTGTCAATTTGCTGTCAATATCATCATTGTTTTTATTAGTACATGTTATTAGCATAATTATTTTCCTTTCATTGTATGGAAAGAATGTACTGGTATTGCAGAATCAGCAGGTAAGGAAAACCTCTGCCTTCTGCATTTGAATGTTTAACTGAACAAAGAAAAACAAACTTTGGGAGCAAAAAAATTTTGTCAAGGAAGTGAAGATGGTAAGTATGCAGTAAAGATTCATAAAAAGTCCAAAGAAGTTTTTCCAGACAAATTCTGACTGAAGGTTTTTAAGAGAATTATATTTAAAATCAAGTGGTTTTTCACTCATTGCATGTTTTGAAAAATATGAAATAATTTGCAAGTATTGCAGTTATTGATATGACAGATTTTTTACAAACAGTGATATTTTTCAGGTTAGTGAGACACAGGAATTACAATGAACTTATATGCAGGAAAACACTGCAGTTTAATAAGCCTATGTGGGAAAAACTACACCTTAAAATATTCATGCACACTTTTGACCTTTCAGTATATATGAACTCTGAAGTTAATTGAATACTTTGGGGATTTTAACTCATCCTATGTTATGATAAAATTGTTTTCTTATATCGAAGAGATTCTAGTCCAATAAAAAGATACCAGTTATAGAATTAAAGGACCTTTGTGACTTTCATTGACTCTAAGGTTTTTACTTCTCCAAGTTTCTTCATTTACAAACTAGGAATAACAATGTCTATATGAATACTGACCTTGTGCTAAAATTTAATGTGAATATGAAAACAATTTTAAATGCAAAAGTTTGCTCATGAATTGCCCATTGTAATTCCTCTCTGGAGACATGCACTAAGAACCAATGAGGAAAAATTCTAAATCTACGTAAAATATGTTGTTGTCGACATATAGATAGACTGTCTATATGTATAGATATCTACTATGAGGCACTTAATAAGATTCTGAAATTCAGGCTTCTCTGGGAACTCAGAAGGTAAAGAGTCTGGCTACAATGCGAGATACTTGAATTTGATTCCTGGGTTGGGAAGATCCACTGGAGAAGGGAATGACTACCCACTCCAGTATTCTCCCCTGGAGAATTCCATGGGCAGAGCAGCCTGGTGGGCTGCAGACCATGGGGTACCAAAAGCACTGGACGTGACTAAGTGACTAGCTTACTTTTTTGCTTTCAAAAAGCCCACAGTCTTACAGTTTCCTGCAATGGATTAAGTACTAGTTTAACATTAGCAAATGTGCTATGAAAGCGTATACATGGGGGCTTTACTTTTGGCTACAGGGTCAGACACAGTATCATTGAGATGATGTCCTTTATGCTGTTTAATAGGATAAACTGAATTTTTTTTTTTTAGTGGAGAATGAAGACATTTGATGCATAAAACCCATCTTGAGTAAGGTAGAAAGAGAGTTTAGGAGAGGTGCTGTGTCTGGGATAAGCATGAAAATGATGGGATTTGATACTGGATGTGCAAAAGCATATGAACTACAATCTGCAAAAAGCACAAAGAAAATGGATTTCAACTCATACCATGTAATTTATTAATGTGATTGCTATTCTCTCATGGGTCAAAATACAAATAAGAATTTTTTAATGGCTCATACATTCACAAGAGTTGACCCAGATAACTCTTGAAAATAAAAAGCTAATGATACTGCAATGAATATTATTTTATCTATCGATATATTGGGGAACTTTGTGTTTTTACCACACAGAAAACAAGGGAAAATATACTTCCTGAAACAAAGTATTGTATTTTAAATATAACAATTTTTTTTAAGAAAACAAAACATGCAATTAGGCGTGTGCCATAGAAACAAAGAAAAATCTCTAGTAGAGCTGACCTATAGACAGACAGTCAATGCAAGGCAATTAATTCAGGAGAGATGCTTTAATTTAGAATTATAGCCATAGCGGTGTGAATGAATAGTTGGGAGTATATTTGATTAATGTTTAAGTGGAGAATCCACTGGCTAGAGTACATAAGTGAATGGGGAAAACTAGCAAATGTAGTAAGAAATAATCAATAAATTTTCTTAGCTTAAGTGGAGTGAGAAAACACAATAGGACACAATTTGGAGAAAAGAGAACGTTTTGGAGTAACATAATAACTTATTTTCAGATACCTTCAATTTAGTGCCATGTAGACAATTAGACTGAGTTATTTAGCAAGGAATTAAATATTACTTTGAAGGGATTTCTGTTTATTTAAGTAAAAGTATCTGAAAGGTATTGAATCAGTCATTTCTTTGTAGCAACCTACTGCAGAACTTAATGTCATTACAACAAGCATTTATTGTTGTTCAGTGGTTTATGAGTCAACTCCATAGTTTTACTGATCTTAGCCAGGCTCAGTTGATATTAGATGAATTTCTTTCTGCACTTTTGGAAATCATGGTTTTCTAGGATGATATTCTTCACCTGCCTGGCATATAGCTGGCTGTTCACTAGTCTGTACTTGTTCTCATGGTAGCTGAGCAGAATTTCAGGAAAGTAAATACAGGTATGAAAGTTCCCTTGAAGCTAAACCTTAATTCTGGCAAATTATTTCTGCCTTATTCTGTTAGATAAAGCAGGTTGCAAATCCAACCAAACTTCAAGAAATGAGAACATGGGTTCTACCACTTGATGGGAAAATCTGGAAAGGTAAAGTGTATCGTATAGGGAAGCATGGAGAAGTGGGGCCATTTATTAAAATCAACGTTATCAAAAGTGTATTTAAGTACATAATTATTTAGTGTTAAAAAATATCTAGTAGACAACCTTCCTCTTCAGAAAAATAATCCCCAGCAAATCAATCACGTATGTTAACCTCTCAAAGCATAGAAAGCTTGCTTAAAGGCCACATATAATTATGTGATCAGAGCCATATAATAAAGCAATTATGTAATTATGCATGAATTACTCAACAGAGAAAGTGATTTGTGTTTGCTTTTAAAATTCAGAACTGATCACCAGTTTTTTTTTTTTTCAAAAGACTCTTTTAACTAAAAGAGAGTTAAAGTTCAACAGTACTTCGAATGGTGTCACTGCTTATCCTTAATTTTAACTAGTGCAACAAGATGAGGATTTATTTAGTGCTATTAGTAGATATAGCAGGTAAATAATTAAGAAGGAGTCAGATTAGTTTCTCAAATGTGGGAAACACCTTTCTGCCAACAATTGGATGTGTTTGAAGAGCACAGAGCCAGCATACTAAACAAACCAAAGACGAAACAAACAAACAAAAAAACACACGAGCAAATTATCAACAATAACTACATCCAGAAACAAATGCTCCATAATGACTCCAAGGGTGAGAAACATGACTATACATGCAATAGACCCAATGGGACATGTGTCAAGGTTAAAGTGGACTGGTAATTGGAGCGAAAGGGCAGGAAGACAGAAGACACTGGGAATCTTTCAAATAAACTGGGACATATAGTTCGTGCAATAACGAACAACTCTGTAAGCAAGATCAGCAGGGTTTACTTAGAAACTAAGATGTATTTTTGAGATGTGTTTTGAGACTTGACTTATCCAGAGCCGATTGTTTCATCATTTTTGTGTTTTCTTACCTCTTTTCTTTCATTTACATTCCAAAGACCATCCTATCTTATTTGTTTTTGCTGTTCAGTCATTCAGTCACATCAAACTCTTTGTGGCCCCAAGGACTGCACACCAGGATTCCATGTCCTTCATGATCTCCCAGAGTTTGCTTAAACTCATGACTAGTAAGTCAATAATCCCATCCAACCATCTCATCCTCCATTGCCCCCTTCTCCTCTTGCCCTCAATCTTTCCCAGCATCAAGATCTTTTCCAATGAGTCAGCTCTTTGCATCAGGTGGTCAGAGTATTGGAATTTCAGCTTCAACATCAGTCCTTCCAATGAATATTCAGGACTGATTTCCTTTAGGATTGACTGGTTGGATCTCCTTGCAGCCCAAGGGACCCTCAAGAGTCTTCTCCGGCACCACAGTTTGAAATCATCAATCCTTTAGAGCTCAGCCTTATTTATGATCCAGCTCTCACATCTGTAGATGACTACTGGAGAAACCGTTGCCCTGACTATATGGACCTTTGTTGGCAAAGTGATTCCTATGCTTTTTAATATGTTGTCTAGGTTGTCCTATCTTTTAATGTCCAATATTTAGAACAACTGAAAAAGTTTTCTTCTCTGAAACATCAATGGAAAACTGATTCCGGGAGATGGTCTTAAAGAGTCTAGATGAAAGAGCCTCAGGAGGAGAGAAGGGAAAACGATGGAGTGGCAACTCAAAAAGCAGACATTAGAAAACTGGCTTAGGAGGAGCAAAAGGAACAATAAAGAATACCACCACTTTATTCTGTGTCTACTGTCCCCTGGACATGTAAGCCCTGCTGAAGAACATTTAGGGACTTTGGACACCCTGCCTCAAAAGCAAGAACCTGCAGAAACTGAATAGGAACCTTGAGGAAAGTTCTCCTTTCAGTTCAGTTCAGTTGCTCAGTCGTGTATGACTTTTTGCAACTCCATGAATGGCAGCATGCCAGGCCTCCCTGTCCATCACCAACTCCCGGAGTTCACTCATACCCACACCCATCTAGTCAGTGATGCCATCCAGCCATCTCGTCCTCTGTCATCCCCTTTTCCTCCTGTCCCCAATCTCTCCCAGCATCAGAGTCTTTTCCAATGAATCAACTCTTCTCATGAGATGGCCAAAGTACTGGAGTTTCAGCTTCAGCATCATTCCTTCCAAAGAACATCCAGGGCTGATCCCCTTTAGAATGGACTGGTTGGATCTCCTTGCAGTCCAAGGGACTCTCAAGAGTCTTCTCCAACACCACAGTTCAAAAGCACCAATTCTTCAGCGCTCAGCTTTCTTCACAGTCCAACTCTCACATCCATACATGACTACTGGAAAAACCATAGCCTTGACTAGACGGACCTTGGTTGGCAAAGTAATGTCTCTGCTTTTGAATATGCTATCTAGGTTAGTCATAACTTTTCTTCCAAGGAGTAAGCATCTTTTAATTTCATGGCTGCAGTCACCAAATTCTCCTTTGGTGGGACACAAAAACTGTGAGGATATTGATGATCATTGATGAGGGTCTGGGCAGAGGTGGAGGACTTGGGTCTTTTTTTAAGGTAACAGGGTGGAACTCATAGTAGAGAATTACAATCTGTTGAAACACTGACCACAAATAAGGGCCCCTTGAGGGCAGGAGGAGAAGAGGGCAACAGAAAATAAGATGGCTCGATAGCATCATTGACTCAATGGACATTCTTTTGAGCAAACGCCAGGAGATAGTAAAGGATAAGGAAGACTGTGTGTCCACGGGGCTGAAAAGAGTTGGACCTGACTTAGCAATTGAACAGCAACAACAACTAGATCTCCAGGCCTGATTTGGCTCTTCCTTGGCCTTGAAGTTTCAGAGAGTTGGACTCTTTTGTTTCTCAGAGTAGACTGGACTCAATATACTGACTAATGCCTAGAAAACTGAATGGTTATTTATTGCAAAATAATCGGGAATAGCATAACAGATTCGATCTTAGCCAACTCCCAGGACTACAAAGGGATTTAGCTATGAGATCTGGATGCATAAGTCTTGCAGTTTTGAAAGCTGAGGTAGTCNTCACTTTCTGCCATAAGGGTGGTGTCATCTGCATATCTGAGGTGATTGATATTTCTCCCAGCAATCTTGATTCCAGCTTGTGTTTCTTCCAGTCCAGCATTTCTGCTGATGTACTCTGCATATAAGTTGAACAAGCAGGGTGACAATATACAGCCTTGACATACTCCTTTTCCTATTTGGAACCAGTCTGTTGTTCCATGTCCAGTTCTAACTGTTGCTTCCTGACCTGCATACAGATTTCTTAAGAAGCAGGTCAGGTGGTCTGGTATTCTAATCTCTCTCAGAATTGCAAACCACTCCAGTATCCTTGCCTGGAAAATCCCATGGACAAAGGGGCCACACTGGCTGTAGTACATAGGATCACAAAGAATTGGGCATGATTGAGCAATTAACACCATGTCCTTATTTTGCACTAGATTACAAATCCCCAGACAGCTATCTCCATCCATTGAGGTTTAATTTCTTGGTATCTGAGTACTTATAATGTTAACGTTTACTGTGAATACTTCCTTACCTTTTCCCATCTTGAAATATATTCTAGTTCATTTACTATTTGGTTAGCATCTGTTCTTAGATGGGGCAGGTGGGTGATACTCTGAATTCCTGCATAGACTCAAGTTTCTTTCTTTTAACCTAGGTAGGTAAATGATGTAGGCTGGAAGTAAAATTATTGGGTTGTGGTATGTTCCTCTCAATAATGTATAGCTACCCCTATCTCATCTCTTTCTAACTCCCTGGCAGATGAAAAAAACACGGCCAGCTGGAGGCCACCTTGCACCATGATCTTAAAGTTGATTTTTTTTTCTTGTATCTGTATGGCTGGGATTCCCCAGGTGGCACTAGTGGTAAAGAACCCATCTGCCAGTGCAGGAGACATAATGAGACATGGGTCCGATCCCTGGGTTGAGAAGATCCACTGGAAGATGCCATGGCAACCCATTCTAGAGGTTTTACCTGGAGAATCCCATGGACAGAGGAGCCTGGAGGGCTACTGCCCACAGGGTCGCAAAGAGTCAGGCACAACTGAAGTGACTTAGTACACACACAGTGGCTTAGATGGTAAAGAATCCACCTGCAGTGGGGGAGACCTGGATTCAAATCCTGGATTGGGTAGATCCCCTGGAGGAGGGCATGGCAACCTGCTACAGTATTCTTGCCTGGAGAATCCCATGGACAGAGGAGCCTGGTGGGCTACAGTTCATGGGGTCACAGAGAGTCAGACATGATTGACAGACTAAACACAGCAGGGTACATATGGATAGAGAAAGTGGGAGTTCTGTCAGAATACATGTAAATCATGAATATATGGAAATCTTTCTCATCAGGTGAGCCTAGATCTTACTGAGCCCTTTCAATTTGCAGGCCCAGTTCTCTCTTTACCTCAGGTCAGGAAGATTGTCTCCTATTATGTAATTATCACCTTTCCTATTTATGTCCCTTACTCAAATCACTAACTCCTATTAGTTTCATTTACAGTCTCAAATCTACTCTCCAACTCTCACTTTTCTCTTCATGATTTCTATTTTAGCTTTTCATATGTTTGCCTTATATTTTGAGATTTTTTTGCACTGAATCTTCCCAGATACTGAATCAGGTCTGAACAGTGACCAACCAACCTCCCTTCTCCTTGATTTGGAAACCATTTAATCGGGAATTCATGATTAAGATTTTTAGATGCCACAGTTAAATCTGCCTCACTTCATTTGTTTTGATTTTCCTCTCTCCAGCTACAGCTCTTCTGCAGATCACTCTTTTGGCTCCATGTATGATGTAGGATCTCTAATTTGCACATTAGATTCACCTAGGTGTTGGGATGTGTAAGACTCCTAGTGACCTTATGCCTAATTTAAATGAGAATTGGCAGAAGTACTTAGGCATCAGTACTTATGTAAATTCCCCAGGTAAAAATCCAGCTGAGACTAAAACCCTAATGCTATTCTGAATCTCATTCATTCCAGCTCTTGCAGAGACGCAAAGGGAAGCCTCTTTGTACTCAGGTCTACTTGTGCTCTCTTGGGCTCAGCACCTTGGGTGACTCAATCCAGACATTCAGCTTCTTCTTGTATATTTGGGGAGTCAAATATCCAGTACCCTATTTTTCAATTGAAGTTAAGCTGACTTACAACATCATGTTAGTTTCAGGTCCACAGCAAACTGATTCAGTTATACATTATATATATATGTTACATATGTATCTACTTTTTCAGATTCTTTTCCCATATAGGTGAGCACAAAATCTTGAGTAGAGTTCTCTTTGCTATATAGTAGCTCCTCATTGTTTATCTATTACACATAGTAGTGTGTATAAGCTAAGCTAGCTAAGTCGCTTCAGTCGTGTCCAACTCTGTGCGACCCCATAGACGGCAGCCCATCAGGCTTCTCCATCCCTGGGATTCTCCAGGCAAGAACACTGGAGTAGGTTGCCATTTCCATATACTACTCCCAAATTCCTAATTTCTCCCTCTCACCTTTATGTTTCCCCTTCTAAGCATCAGTTTACTATTTCTGTGTTGTACATAAGTTCATTTGTATCCTTTTTTTTAGATTCCACATATAAGTGGTATCATATGATATTTGTCTTTGTCTGACTTACTTCACTTAGTATAATCATTTCTAGGCCCATCCATGTTGCTACAAATGGATTCTTTTTTATGCCTGAGTAGTATTCCATTTTACAGACACACCCCCCCTCCCCCACATCTTTCTTATCCATTCATCTGTTGATGGACATTAAGGTTGCTTCCATATCTCGGCTATTGCAAGTGGTGCTGCAATGAACACTGCAGTGTATGTATTCTTTCAAATTATGGTATTCTCTGGATACATGCCTAGAAGTGGGACTATAGGATCATATGTTAGCTCAATTTTTAGTTAAGGAAACCTCCATACTGTCTTCCATAGTGACTGTACCAATTTACATTCCCACCAACAGTATAGGAGGGTTCCCTTCCCTCCATATCCTCTACAGGAAACAACATCCAGAAATAAATACATGCAGCTATGGTCAATTAATCGATGCCAAAGGAGGCAAAAATACACAATACAGTGAAGCAGACAGTCTCTTCAACAAGTGGTGCTGAGAAAACTGGACAGCTACATGTAAAGAATGAAATTAGAACATTCTCTAATACCATACACAAAAATAAACTCAAAATGGATTAAAGACCAGATACTATAAAATAACACCAGATACTATAAAACTCCTAGAGGAAATCCTAGGCAGGACATCGACATAAATCACAGCAGCATCTTTTTTGACCCATCACATAATGAGAATAAAAACAAAAACACACAAATTGAACCGAATTAAATTTAAAAGGTTTTACACAGCAAAGTAAGCCATAAACAAAATGAAAAGACAACCTACAGAATGGGAGAAAATAATTGCAAAGGATGCAAGAGACAAGATATTAATCTCCACAATAAACAGCTCATACAGTACAATATTTAAAAAAAAAAAAAAAAGAAGAAGAAGAAACAATCCAAAAGAGGGCAGAAGATCTACACAGACCTTTCTTTGTAGATGAACACAGATGGCCAAAGACACAGGTAAAGATGTTCAAAATCACTAAGTTACTAGTGAGATGTAAATAAAAACTACAATCAAGTATCACTTCACACCAGTCAGAATGGTCATCGAAGAGTCTACAGATAATAAATCCCACACAATTTCATACCCCCTACTTCCAGGATTTCTGAAGAAAATGTTTTATTCCCAAGATCTGCCTCTTTAGTGCTCTTTATTCTGGGGTTCCAACTCTGTTCTCCCAGCAAGCCCCCTATCCCCAAACACATGAGCCATTTCCCTTCCTGGAAACCCCATCTGGCACAAGGTCACCTTTAACTCAGTTGTTTCTAAGTCCTCCTGGGTCAGAAGAGTCAAGTAACAAGGCTTCAGAAGAAATAAGCCTTATCTTTTAGAAAGGGATCATAGGACTTTGATCTTTTATGTCTGCATCTTTACGGTGAATGTCTAACTACAGTTTTTATTCCTGTATGTGGTAAGTTAGCATCACTGGGGTGACAGGTGAGAGGAAGAACTGCAAGTCTGCTAATAATGAGCAGAAGAATGCCAAGAGTAAATTTCAAAGGGGAGGGTGGAGGATCAAGCAGTCAAGAGACTGCGGGAAAAGACTGATACTGCCTAAAGTCAATATTATTCACAGACACATACAAATCGATAAGCACTGTATTTATAGATTAGGTTTACACAAGGATGTTCATCTGGAGGTGACTGAACAAGGACTGACATTCTGTTCAGTTGCTCAGTCGTGTCCGACTCTTTGCGACCCCATGAACCGCAGCACACCAGGCGCCTCCCTGTCCATCACCAATTGCCAGAGTCGACCCAAACCCATGTCCACTGAGTCAGTGATGCTATCCAATCATCTCATTCTCTGTCATCCCCTTCTCCTCCTGTCCTCAATCTTTCCCAGCATCACAGTCTTTTCCAATGAGTCAGCTCTTCGCATCACGTGGTCAAAATACTGAAGTTTCAGCTTTAGCAGCAGTCCTTCCAATGAACACCCAGGACTGATCTCCTTCATAATGGACTGGTTGGATCTCCTTGCAGTCCAAGGGACTCTCAAGAGTCTTCTCCAACACCACAGTTCAAAGGCATCAATTCTTCAGCACTCAGCTTTTTTTATAGTCAAACTCTCACATCCATACATGACTACTGGAAAAGCGATAGCCTTGACCAGATAGACCTTAGTTGACAAAGTAATGTCTCTCGTTTTTAATATACTGTCTAGGTTGGTCATAACTTTCCTTTCAAGGAGTAAACGTCTTTTAATTTCATGGCTGCAATCACCATCTGCAGTGTTTCTATCTCTATTATTTGTCAATTTGGGAAATTTTGACTGTAAGGATTTATCAAGAACTTTTGATAGATTTATCAGTGAGTGCATGGTACTGTCTAGGTAAAAAACATTTGTGAATAATTTTCCCTTCCAATTTAAGATATAAGTGTTTCTACTAAGGGTGATAGTCAACAATATAATGTTATATTCAAGACAGGATTCCAACCTCTACTTTCAGAGCTCTGGCCATTACATGAAAAAAGCAAAGGGCAATGAAGCATCACCAAACTCAATTTTTTCCCTTCTATTAAAGTGGTTTTCCAACATGTTTTGGCCACTTTTTTCCCCAAAAGGGTTTAAATAAAAGTTCACACTGGAAAATAGAAGCCTGTTTATGACCCAGTGCTCCCAGCCCCAACCATTCTACCCAATTGAAACTGCGTTCCTTGGGAATGAAGCCCTTATTTTTCTCAAAGCTATATCACCATTGCTAGAGAAAGCAGGTCTAGTTTAATATTAAAGAATTAAACCCCCTAAGAATATGAAGGACTATTTAGAAACCACCATTCTTGACTCTCTTGCGTAAATAGTCTCTGGGTAAATCATTCCAGAAAGAATAAAACTTTAAGCACAACAATAGGCCATGCTCTACCAGTTGAGTGATTTGAGACAAAATATCTCACCTTCGTGCACTTCATGAGGGTTTTATAACGTGCCTCCCCTCAAAAAAGAACAAAAAAAATCTGAAAGTCTGGTCACCTGTGTTTCAGCCCATTTGACAGCAAAGTGTTGGGAACTCGTGCATACACTTCCTCGCATGCCACGTCACTTCAGTCGTGTCTGACTCTTTGCAAACCCATGGACTTATAGCACTAGGCTCCTCTGTCCAACGAATTCTCCAGGCAAGAATACTGGAGTGGGTTGCCATGTCCTCCTCCAGGGGATTTTCCTGATCCAGGGATAGAACTCATGTCTCTTAAGTCTCCTGCATTGGCAAGCAGGTTCTTTACCACTAGTGCCACCAGAGAAGCCACACTTCCTTGGGGCCCTGCAGAAAGGACTATGGAAACCACAGGCCCATCAGCTATTTATTCCTTATTACAAAACTTTCTGAATGATGTACACACTCTGAACTTGAGCCCAATGTGAGGCCCAAATTCCAGATGACTGAAGATTTATTACAGTTCGAACAGACATTTGGAAACAGGCAATTAATCATCACCAGCTGTGTGTCCCCAAGGCAGGTGGTTCAGTTCTTCAATGCTAACTATAGCACACTGTAACAATTTGCTTCCACATCCATCTCCCCCAGTGGAGACTGGCTCTGGCTCTGCAAAGAAAATAATGTTCTGTTCATATTAGTAATTAATTGAAGCACCTAGTACATTGCACAGCTCATTACAGGCTTCCACTTACTTGTCTGAGACAGGGAAAAGGGAGGAAATACAAGCCAAGAGAAGTAACTGCATTCCAGGAAATCTTCTGGCCCCAGCAGGTAGGACAACTTTCTGGAATATCTTAAGTCATCTGGCTGATTTTATTTTCCTGGGCTCCAAAATCACTGCAGATGGTGACTGCAGCCATGAAATTAAAGGACATTTGCTCCTTGGAAGGAAAGCTATGGCAAACCTAGACAGCATATTAAAGAGCAGAAACATCGCTTGCCAACAAAGGTCCATCTAGTCCAAGCTATGGTTTTTCCAGTAGTCACATGAGGATGTGAGAGCTGTACCATGAAGAAGGCTAAGGGCCGAAGAACTGATGCTTTCGAATTGTAGGGCTGGAGAAGACTCCTGAGAGTCCCTTGACTCAAGATCAAACCAATCAATCCTAAAGAAAATCAACCCTGAATATTCACTGGAAGGACTGATGCTGAAGTGGAAGTTCCAATACTATGGCCACCTGATGCAAAGAGCCAACTCACTGGAAAAGACCCTGATGCTGCGAAAGATAGAAGGCAAAGGAAGGAAAGGGTGGCAGAGGATGAGATGGTTAGATAGCACCACCAACTCAATGAACATGAATTTGAGCAAACTCTGGGAGATGCTGGAGGACAGGAAACCCTGATGTGCTGCAGTCCATGGGGTCACAAAGTGCTGGATATGACTTAGTGATTGAATTTGCTGAACACACACACTCAATGACTGGATGGCATAGATGCTCTACACATGGCACAGCAAGCTACAGGAGACTGAGGAGCAAACATTCACTCACTCAAAGAAGGGAAAAATCTGCCCAGTCTTTCATCAGGTTGGAGTAACAGACAGGAGGCTATATTTTTGTCAAGGACATTCTGCTAGTCTGAGGTGTTGTAATAACTCTTCTCTCAGAATGTCTACTGTTTTCTTCCTTGTGGAGAAACCTCATTCTCCAAAATCAAACTATCAGAAACTCTGCTGCTTGAAATTCTAGTTATAATGAAGCCTTTCCTTCTTGCCTGGAAGATGTAAGTTGTTCTTCAAACAGAAGTCACCTTGATTTACAGCCCTGGTGCAGAGCTTCTGAAAGAGGCTTCTGGATACATTTCACACTGCTCTCAACTTTGTAGTTTCCTAGGAAATAGGACCATGGTCCACTTTTCAGGGATGCTGACCCATTTCAGACACAGTCCTGTTCTGCTTTGAATCTATCAATATGTTGCTTCATTTAAATTTCACCTGAATTCCCTCCTCCTCCAAAATTCTATAACAACTCTATTTCCCTGTCATTGGGAGGAAGTCCATGAATGGTTCCTCTGGTGTGTGGTCACCCTCACTGCAGTGAGTCAATGATCTCGTTGGACTACAGCTCTGTCCCAGATGATCTTAGGCTAAGAAGGCTAAGGCACGATTTTTATGAAGTCTTGTGGTAACCACCATTTCCATGATTGAAGATGACTTTAGACTCAAGCAAACCCTTGTGCAATGAAACTAGTTTACTGAGATGTCACCTGTGTTCAGTCAGGCTTAAGTGGACTTGTCCTCCCCAGGGGACCTAAGTCCTCAACCAGTCGCCAGGGTTGTGCAAATGCCTGCTTCAGCAGTAGAAGCAGTTCATTCCTTCCCTTTTAAGAGCCCTTACTGTTTCCAAAACTCAGAACACCTTAGCTCATATCGGACATTGACCATGAAGGATTCAACAATACTTTTCCTCTCCAACTCTTGGTCCCAGCAGCTCAGCATCCATGAGTTCTCAGAGAGGGAAAGTCTCAGATGGCAGAGGTGATATCATAGTTCTCCTGGACCTCGGCTTGGCCGCACTGGTTACCATGTGAGGAAGGACGGTAAGGACGTGAAGTAGGAGTGGATTTCACTATCAGGGTATCATTCATACTGGAAGGAATGCCAAAGACAGCAGCCAGAGAATATTCAGGGCTTGTGTTTTTATAACCTCTTCTTCATGTGTCAGAAAGGAAGGCGTACTGCTCTACTACCCATCTTCCCCAAGGCCCGAACATTTCAAGGAAGGTTTAGCCTCTAATTGGTTCGTTGACTCCAAAGGCCCAGTAATTAGAAGTGAGAGCTCCTATTTAATTGTCTCAACCACTTTATCTTGACTTTGGAAAACACTCAAGAGGAAAAAGGTCTTGCAGGGCATAACTGCTAAGGAATACAAAAAAGTTCAGCCACTTACTAGAAATATGACATCCTAACCTCAAAATGTCTCTAGTCTTCTAGCCCAGAGGACATCAATACTAACCCATCCCCCTCCCATAGCAACCAAATAGTCATAACAGTATGCTCTAAAAAGTTAACTTACAGCTAAAGATATCTCAAAATAAATGTGTACATTCAACAAATGCTTTCAAAGGTTATTTGCATATGAAACCTAGAGGCCAAAAGGAAAACACTGATAATTTGACTATATAAAACTTTAAAATGTGTGAGGACAAAAAATAAAAACACCATTTAGAAAGGCAAAAATGTACAGAGAAGTATCTGCAGTGCTAGCAGGTAAAGAAGGATCTTCCTTAACAAAGAACAATCAGTTCACAGGAAAGGAAATGGAAATGGCACTTACCCATTTTCCTACAAAAATAAACTACAGTTGAAGGTAGAATGCTAAAGGAAGACAAATTCTACATGTTCACATAGTGGGAAGGTTGGAGGAGAGAAACACAGGTCCCGTTATCTAAGTCTGCAAATGATAAAGCTGTGGATTAAAGAGAGAAAAACCTATCACTGTGGATGAGTTTTTCCTCAAATGGGATTTTATTAAAGTTCTTATAACCCAAGACAATACTAATAGTTCCCTGTACAATTTAACTTTTGAAAACAAAGACTCTATATAGAAATGAATTCAAAACAGGAACTGTAAGACTTTAAAATATCAAGGCATATAAAGATCAAACTAGCACTTATGAATAAAACATCCATCTTAATCCACAGGAAATTGTTTTTTAAAATAAGTATCTAAATCTAGGACTCACATCTCTCAGTCACTCTTCAAAATTATAGCTCATGAACACCATTCGCGTCTGAAATTTGTTTCAAGATGGCTCTTAAAGATTTCCCCATGCCTGACTAGTTCTGCCTAATTGAGTCAATACTTGAAAGTTCACAGGCATATAATCTAAGCTTTAGTGGACTCAAGCTCTCACAGTCCATCTTTAAAACATTTCCTAGCCATCAAGTCTTAACATTAAAAGCCAGGAATAATAACTATGAGAAAGTACATAAGGAAATGGCAGCAGCTAAAATAAAAAAGCAAGCATTTTAATTCAGAGCTCAACATGTAGTGTGCCCCCAGTGTCTATACGGGTGCAGTTCTCCCAGATGTCTGAGTTACATTTTCCTCTGCACTGCAGACCACGAGGGACCAAGCAAAGTAAGTTGTAGGAGACAATGCTGACGGAGAAAGAAAGAATACAAATGACCAATCTGTAATGTATGTACAAGGTTCAGATGCTGACGTTCTTACCTGTACTTGTTTCATAAAGAAATTCTCTTAGGCAGTAAATAGTGTCTAACTTCTAGACTTTCTACTACAGAGAGAAACACTGAGGAAACCAGAGATGAAACAAGATGGGGTTCTTTTTAGACATTCAAACAAACACACAACAATCAATTCTTAAACCTTAACTCTTCTCGGTTCTTCTTTCAAACACTCTCATCTTCCTTGGGTCATTTTATTTGACTTTCAATGTGAACTAAAACTTGAGTTTGTTATGAACCGGGAAAGGACAAACAGCACACAGAGATACACAGCAGCAGGGCAGCTGATAGCAGTTGCCAGGTTAACAGCAGCTTTTCCAACGATCTGAAGACAGACTACACAGGATGCCATCGACAAGTAAACGTGATTTACCAACTTAAACATTATTCCATCGCTATTTAATTATTCTTAGCATAGCAAGACAGAATGAAAAACTTTTTTTTTTTTTTTTAATAAGAACAGTCTGTCTTGGAAGTTTTTCAATTTCAGAGTAAATTTTAAATTTTTTGGAAATGTACTCAATCTAATTATAATCCGTAATCTGAAATGTTTGTGCAAAGTTAAAGACATGAGTATTAAGATTACCAAATAGGTTGATTAAATCACAAATGCAAAATTTTCATTAAAATAAGTGATTCATATGCATCTAATTGTGTCTCAAAATCANTTTGGAAATGTACTCAATCTAATTATAATCCGTAATCTGAAATGTTTGTGCAAAGTTAAAGACATGAGTATTAAGATTACCAAATAGGTTGATTAAATCACAAATGCAAAATTTTCATTAAAATAAGTGATTCATATGCATCTAATTGTGTCTCAAAATCATCACTGCTAAAGAAAATACATTTTATATTAATGTTGATGCCTTAAAGGTAAGTAAATCAAATAGGTAAGTCAGTCTATAAACAGACCAATTCCCACGTATCACATTTGCTTTCTGTGTTGAATACTAAAAAGGAAGGAACCTGAAACAAAAGGCAGACTCAGTGTCTGCTAAATGAGCACACTATACCAAGCAAGATATAATTTTCAAGCACATTTTTTGGTGAACAGATATGATTATTCTGATAACACCAGTTC
>SJYA01006598.1:0-20697 GCA_006410615.1 Neotragus moschatus
TGCCACTTCCTCCTCCAGGGGATCTTCCCAGCCCAGGGATTGGACCTGCTTCTCTTGCAGCTCCTGCATTGGCAGGTGGACTCTTTACCACTTGCGACCGTGATTATTTGTAATATACAACAAATGAAAAATGTGACTAGATTGCAAGAAAAATCTTGTAAAAAAAAAAGTACTGAAACAAAGTCACGTGCTCCTCATGGGAGACAAGGGAAACAGGAGAAGCCCGCAGGTACGTTGGATACCCTCTGCCTGGGCAACAAGGCCCCACGTCTTCAGAAGGAGCGTCACTGGTTGAGAGGCAGTTGTGGGCCAATGCAAACCCCTCACTGCTCTGGGAGGGACGGAGGCCACTAAGTACTGGGTTCGCAGGCACACCAGCTGGACAGGTAGTGGTGACAGCTCTTATTATCTACCTGGGCCACCTGGGCAAGATGCCCTCAACTGTGCCCACCTGCCATCATTCTACAAAACCATTGCTTCAGTAAAGAAGCCTGTTTGGGGTGGAAAGGGTAGAAAAAAGGAGATGCTGTGGTTCTGCCAGTTGGCCATATTTTGACTCCAGCGCAGTGTCACTGTTACCAAGTGTTCCAGAGGCGAGACCCCAGAAACCAGTTGGTGGTGTGTCTGCACACATGTGGGCACATGGTTGTGTGCGGGACGAGGCTCAGAGCCCCAGTGACTTCTGNTGTGCAGGACGAGGCTCAGAGCCCCAGTGACTTCTGCAGGATCTGTTGGTGATCTTGTAAAACTGCGTGTGGGCCTCCTGCCACATTTTGGTCCACTGTGGCCCCGCTGTCATCACTGGGCTCAGTGCAAAGCACCCATCGTTGGGCGCCTCCTCCCACGGTCACCAGGAACAGGACTGCAACAGAGTCAGCAGGGCAGACTTGAGGGACCCGGGTCCCAAGCTCCACCCAGGGTCTCCGCACACGCCCTTGCCCAGGAGGCAGCCGCTTCGCCCACACCTGGCTCAGCCCTTTCAGGGACAGTGTCAGCCCCAGCAGTCCCTGTGCTGGCCACGTTCCTGGGGCAGGGCAGGGACACTGGTGGTGCTAGCAGGTAGGAATGTAACCTTCCCACATTTTCTCATTTCTTCCTGGGCTCAATCAATGACTTTTCAACCATTCCCTGCCTCATTGTGTATCTACAAATGACCATGGGCATATACGAGCGGGCACACTGGCACACACATTTTGCTCTTGATCCAGGTGACTTCCAAGGCTGCTGGGCAATGCTGGTGCTGATTTCCTGAAATGGTGACTCACTCCATGCTTCACCTTGTAAATTTAAAGCATTTACCCTGGTTCTGCTCCACTACTTCAGGAGGCGGAGAACCTCTAAGCAGCATGGAATCTCACCTTTCCAACATCCTTTCCAGACAAGATTCACGGAGGACATCTGTGTCCTACGGGAAGTCTAAATTCTCATTCTGCAAATACCTCTCATTTATTTCAGCATTCTGTTTTCCCTTTCTTGTGAAATATTTTATTCCATGTATCTTTATCTCAGTCTCACCTTTCCTTCAAACCAAGTTAAGAGAGGGACTCTGCTATTTATGGTTGATCTTATCCTACATTTTGTAAGGTATGCTAAAGGATTTTCTTGCCACTCCTGCCACTGGGTTTGAAAATTAACTTTAAAAGGGAGCGAAATTTCTGAGGTTGTCCTTCCTTGAAGGACATTTTTGTATTCTCTCTCTGCAGAATGTGCACTGGGGATTGATTGGTCTATAGAAAAAAATTCTTTGGGGGCCTTTGTTTTATTTTCTGGGTTACTTGGGGGATGGGTGACCTGGTAACACAACTAAGCAAAGGAAGTCCTCACTCTCTGAGCTCAATTTACCACATAATCAGTATGAACAGTGGGTATTCTGAAATGCTGACAACCACGTCTACAAAAATACTCTTCTGCCTCAGGCTAGGCCTGTTCACCTTATGGCCCCTCTTCTTCAGCGTCTAGCATTTTGCTCTCGGCTGCAGAACTTGGTCCCTCAGTGGTTAAAAAGAACACACATGAGGAGGAGTGTGCCTTCCAGAGTGTTCCTTTCACGGTTGTCTGAAACCGAACCTCCCGCTTGAGAAGAGGGCGGAAGGAAGGAGAGTCCTAGGGATGTGTGAAAACACCTTTGAGTCTGGTCCCCACATTTCCTCCACCTCTCCGGCGGTGAGTCTGGACTCAGATGGTGAAGGACGCAGAGGAGAGGAGAGGTATGGCAACACCTGCTGAGGGAGAAACATTCCTCTAGGTCTCTGCTCCGTGGAGAGCAGATGCTAAACTCCCTGGGAGAGGAGGAAGTGGAAACGGAGAGTTCTGCTATTTCCAGATTTCTGCTGGGGCCTTTCCAGGCTGAAACCGAAACGTAGGATATGACGTAGAGGCTCTGGGTTCATTCTAAAGACGTGGCAGGACTGTTTACTCAAGGAAATCTGACAGGGCTAACGGTGAGTCATGTTGATGCTGGTTTAGGTGGAGGTGGTTTTGTGCCAGGTCTTGCTCTGTCTTCCTCACGTCTGTCTCCCGCTGTTATCTTCCTGATTTCACATTTGTCAGTCATGATGTGGGGAACCAGTCGTTTCCAATCACTGCCAACTGTAAGCACACAAAACTGGACGCAGACCACTTCAGCCACTGAGCGCTGCTTTTATCCGACTGTATTGTTGGGTAGAACATATATATAGGGCCACTCCAGGATGGGAGCCAGGACACTCATCATTCAAATAGCCCCCAGAAAGCCACCACTAGAAATATATGTGAGTATCAATTATATTCTTTTTTCTGTGTTGTTTTTTTTTTTAATTGAAGTATAGTTGATTTGGGCTTTCCTGGTGGCTCAGACGGTAAAGAATCCACCTGCAACGCAGGAGACCTGGGTTTGATCCCTGGGTTGGGAAGATTCCCTGGAGGAGGGCATGGCAACCCACCCAGTATTCTTGCCTGGAAAATCCCCAAGAATAGAGGATCCCATACAGTCCATGGGGTCACAGAGAGTCGGACACAACTGAGTGACTAAGCACAGCACAGTTGATTCACAGTGTTGTGCTAGTTTCTGGTGTACCGCAAAGTGATTTCATTTTATTTTTATTTATACATATGTACATATTCTTTTCCATTATAAGATATTGAATACAGTTCCCTGTCCTATACAGTTTACCTATTTTATATATAGTAGTTTGTATCTGCTAATCTCAAACTCCTGATTCTTTCCCCATTGAGTGTCTTTTTAAAAACAAATAAACTTAAAAAAAAAAAAAAACTTCAGTTAGTTGGAATTCAACTAACTAGAACTCTTACTTAGGATTGCAAGCTATAAAGAAAAGAAAGAAGCAAACAGATTTTTTAAAGATGAAAATAATAGCTATTTGTTGTGTCACTTCTATGTGCCAGTAAGTCATTTTTCTATAATATGTACACCAACCCTAGGGAAACTCTAAGTGTTAAAGACGTAAGTAACCTGCTGCTGCTGCTGCTAAGTCGCTTCAGTTGTGTCCAACTCTGTGCGACCCCACAGATGGCAGCCCACCAGGCTCCCCCGTCCCTGGGATTCTCCAGGCAAGAACACTGGAGTGGACTGCCATTTCCTTCTCCAATGCATGAAAATGAAAAGTGAAAGTGAAGTTGCTCTGTGGTGTCCAACTCTCAGCAACCCCATGGACTGCAGCCTACCAGGCTCCTCCATCCATGGGATTTTCTAGGCAAGAGTACTGGAGTGGGGTGCCATTGCCTTCTCCAGGTAAGTAACCTAGTCAAGATCAAACCACCATTTGCAATGGCAGAATCCAAATTCAACCCCAGGTTTTATGCTCTTGTCTGCTATGCTGTATTTATCTCAGTTTTTTTCAAGTCCTAAGTCATGTTGTAGGTAAGAATTTTACACTTGCTAGGGTAATCATTAGTGCTCTTCACCAAATATTTTCAGATTTCCACCTTTGAGACACAGAAAAGGAAAACACTTGGTAGCTCAGACGGTAAAGAGTTTGCCTGCAGTTCTGGAGATCCAGGTTTGAGCTCTGGGTCGGGAAGATCCTCTGGAGAAGGAAATGGCACCCCACTCCAGTATTCTTGCCTGGAGAATTCCATGGACAGAGGAGCCTGGCAGGCTACAGTCCATGGGGTCGCAAAGAGTCAGACACGACTGAGTTGCTTCAATTTCTTTTCTTTCCTGGCACCTCCTGTTTGGGTGGGGCCCTGTGACTGATTTAGGCCATTGAGGTGTGAGAGGAAGAAGTAGAAGTGATCCTGTGGATGAAGGCACTTAATCACTGATGGGAGACCTCCCAGAGCTCTCTTCCCTTCCGTGAATGGCCACGTTCCAGCTCCACCAGCACAGGTCCTGAAGTGAGGATCCAGCTGACCCAAAGTCAATGTGTTGTGTGTGCCTGAAACTTGGAGGTCATCTGATGCTGCAACATAATCTAGCCTACCCTGACTGATACAGTCACAACTGAGGGAGTACAAAGATGTATCACTATTTCCTTTTAACTGAACTTAGTAAGTCCTCACTTCTACCAATGTAAAAAAGACAATCAAGTCTTATCCATTCAATCATTTTTCTGCAATGCTCAGCTGTGTTTCAAAGAAGAACTACTTGGTCAGCTCTAGGTTCTGTCCATTGTCTTCCTTTCCCAATGGGGACTGGGGGGAGTAAATCTAAGTTTTGAATAACGGAGAGAGTAAGAAGTATAGTTACGGGTCCCACAGCAAGAGGTATAGGATGAGACCTTTGTCCTAAGGCTGTCTTTTTATCTGCAGGCCATCACAGCTATGTCACCTTCCTCTCGACCTTTGTGGTAGATGTCAAGCACTGTCATGACTGCTGAATACTAGATAGACCACTTTGGCCCCTCTTCATCCCAACCAATGGAGAAGGCAATGGCACCCCACTGCAGTACTCTTGCCTGAAAAATCCCATGGGCGGAGGAGCCTGGTAGGCTGCAGTCCATGGGGCCGCAAAGAGTCAGACACGACTGAGCGTCTTCACTTCACTTTTCACTTTCATGCACTGGAGGAGGAAATGGCAGTCCACTCCAGTGTTCTTGCCTGGAGAATCCCAGGGACAGAGAAACCTGCTGGGCTGCCATCTATGGGGGCGCACAGAGTCGGACACGACTGAAGCGACTTAGCAGCAGAAGCAGCAACATCCCAACCAGAGACCTCTGGGGTCTACTAACCCTCTTATAATATTTCTTGTCCCTCCACACACATCTTGGGTCCTCAAGACCTTGAAGATGCTGTGAAGTAATCCCCAAGTAATTCATTCATTTACAGGGACCACTGTTGGCACCATGCCTCATGGCGGGGCAGGGAGGTTGTTTCCTAACAGTCAGGCCATCCCCCTAGGCTACATTTTCCTGAGCAAGGTACAAGTGCCTACCTATCTCAGGCCCCATCCCCCTCAACTCTCTGAGGTTTCTATCAGTCTTGTTCTACACCCAGCTTTTGAGATTAAACCCAAGGAGAGGGAAGTAGGGTTAGTGGTCAGAGCTCTGAACCTTCTCACAAGGAAGCTCATCATCATTGCCCTCTCTTGCCCTCCTTTCCCAATTCTCTTGTCCCTCCTCCTTTGGGATAGAAAACTCTCTCTTCTGTCAGTGCTATTCAGAGTGGTGGTTTGCAATAAGAAAAGGACACTGTGCCAGCTCATAAATCCACACGTTGCTTCCTTCGTCAAGACAGTCTGACTACCAAAAGCAAAAGTGCCAACTGAACTAAACAGTGTTCATTGTAATAAAGTTGATTTACATTCTGTTATGAGCTACTTATCTCAGTAATAAACAGTTCTCAGGAGGCAGTTTATTTTGCTCTGCATTCCTCCCTATTCTGTGATTTGTGAATAAATGTTATGCCCAGTTTCCTTCCGGAGCTGGCTTTGATGTTCAAAGCCAGCTTTTGGAATTTAAAAAACTTTCCACTCTCTAGAACCTAGTCTTTCAAGATTATTATTTCAGCTATGAGTTTAAAACAACCCCATTCAACCATCCAATTGATGTCTTTGTTCCATTCTTTATCTGCCCTCATCCTGAGAATAGCTTTTTAAAAATCATTGCTGAGAGACTGCTGGGAAAAAGCTAATTTTTTTTAACTTGGGCTGTTGAACTTTTTAACTGTATTTCCTCTCTTCCCCATGAGTTTTAAAGTAAATACTCTATAAATGAGAATTCATTCTCTGAGGATTCAGATTAATCAAAATTTGCCTAGCATTTTTAACTGTTAGTCATTTAAAAAAATTTTTATTGAACTTTAGTAGATTAACAATGTTGTGTTAGTTTCTGGTATACAGCAAAGTGATTCCATTATACACACACATATATATGTACTTTTTTTTCAGATTCTTTTCCATTGCAGGTTATTACAATATACTGAGTACAGTTCCCTGTGCTATGAAGTAGGTCCTTTTGGATTATCTATTTTATATATAGTAGTGTATATATTTTAGTCCCAAACTCCTAATTTATCCTTCCCCCCACCCTCCTTTAGACTGTTAGTCATTTTGAATCTGTTCTCTTCTAACAACATAGTCAGAAAGTTGTCTGACTTACATGATGTTTACTAAAAATGTGTAATGATATGAGTAAGTGCGTCTGATAACATGGACAGAAAAAAAGAGGATTACAATATTGAGTTTCAGTGTGAGAATAACTTCAAAAATAACACCCCAAAGACTAGCTAAAACCAGTAGAAATATATATGTCTATTCATATTTGTAATTTATATAGTATTCTTTAATAGAAAAATAAAAAAAGGAAAAACAAAGACAGAACATAATTTTGTTTTATTTTTAAGAGATTCAATTTCCCAACTGACTTATAACTTGAACAATATTGACTCATAATTTTATGTTTTGCCTTACATTGTTCTTTAGATGGTTTATCTCCTCAGCTTCTTTTACAAGTATCTTTTCTGCAATGTTTGAATAACTTTTGAAGGTCATTAAATTCTTCGGTTGTGGTACATTATCATTAACCCATTGAAGACCCATTGAAGACTATCTCCTTATACCTGGGTGTCATTCCAACCCCGCTCCCAGATACCCATATCTGCCACATGTCTAGGAATAAGTACGTATACCCATATGCTGCGTACACAATGCTGATCTCTGTGTAAATAAGCTTCCACTGCAATTCTGTGCTATGCAGTCTCTTAATTTGCTCATCCAATACAGTGTTTTGAAGATTTATCCCATTATTAAACACATCTTTAAAAAAAAAATTTTATTGAGGTATAGTTGCTTTACAATATTGTGTTAATTTCTGCTAAACAGCAAAGTGATTCAGTTATACATGTATACATCCTTTTTCATATTCTTTTTCATTACGGTCTATTACAGGGTATTGAATATAGTTCCCTGTGCTATACAATAGGATCTTCAAATCACCACTGTCTAATCCAGAACAGCTTCATCACTCCCAAAGAAACTCCAGACCTGCTGTATAGTACAGGGAACTCAATACTCAGTAATGGCCTATGGGAAAAGAATCTTAACAAGAGAAGATATATGTATACATATAACTGATCCACTTTGCTGTACACCTGAAACTAACACAATATTGTAAATCAGCTATACATCAACAAAAAATTTTAAAAAGGACTTCCTTGGTGGTACAGTGGATAAGAATTGCCTTCAAATGCAGGAAGTGACAGACAGTTCCATCCCTGGTGGGAAGCTAAGTAAGGTCCCACAGGCCTCATGGTAAAAAAAAAAAATACTCATGAGGTAACATGGGTTATTGTAACAAATTCAATAAAGCCTCTTAAAAAATTGAGCATCTCATCAAGAGAAAGGGGAAAAGGAGAGAAAAGATTTGGGAGAGAATAGGAAATTTCTGCATTTTTCTACTGTTTCAGAAAACTAGAATTCTCTGCCAACCAGAAATGCTTCTCCCCACTTTTCCTGTGCCCACACATCTAGACCTGAATGCTTTCATAAGCTCTGAAAACTCAGCACACATATGGCCAGTGCTGAACAAAGGACAATGAATAAATGAAGGTCACCCCCTTGTTCTTTCCCTCTGCTTTCTGACTCTCTAACTTGACCGGCTCCCACCTGGGCCATCCTGCTCTTCCTCTGTGCGATCTGAGTCGCTGAGTAGGCAGTAGTGGAGAGGGCTGCAGAAGAGGTCAGCAGTGAAGCTTAATCACAAGTCAACATCATTTCTTTGGGATTGCTGTGGGAAGGAAGTGCAGTTAAGATCAGTGAAAGTGCTCAGAGGAGCTTGGAAGACAGCCTCTCGGCCAATATAGGATAAACTTTTATTGTTACTGCTATTAGTAAAACAGATGTTCTCAAAGAATTCCTCCAACCAGTGACAGGACTTGGAAAATTGCTGTCCCTTTATTGGCTGCTGAAGCCAAATAAAAATCAAATTAAAGTTTAATTCACCTCATTATTTTCTTCATGGCAGCTCTCCTTGGCCAGCCTTGAGGAAGAGCCAACTATCTCCTCCTCCACGGCATATATCACCTGCAGCCTAAAGCTCCCAGAGGTCAGCCGCTCCTTTCCCCTCACCCAGAGTCCCATTGGGTGGTATTTCTTTTAATACATATACTTTATGAAGTATAGTTGACTTACAATGTTTCAGGTGTACAGCAAGGTGATTCAGTTATACAAATACACATATATTATTTTTGAAACTATTTCCATCATATTCTATTACAAGATATTGACTATAGTTTGCTGCGGAATACAGCAAACCTTTGTTGCTTGTTGCGTATCTTGTGGCATATTTTTTAATTAGAAATCTAGCATTTTATTCATACTAAGTCAAACAAGTGGAATCAAAATGCCACAATTCTTTTAGTTAGGCAAAAATTAATAAGTTTTCCAAAATATATGTATTAACACATATTTAAATATGTATCAGTTCAGTTCAGTTCAGTTGCTCAGTCGTGTCCGACTCCTTATGACCCCATGAATCGCAGCACGCCAGGCCTCCCTGTCCATCACCATCTCCCAGAGTTCACTCAAACTCACGTCCATTGAGTCAGTGATAAATATGTAGTATACATATTATATCTATGGCAAATAGATGGGGAAACAATAGAAACAGTGACAGACTTTATTTTCTTCAGCTCCATCAGCAGTGGCTGATGGTAACTGCAACCGTGAAATTAAAAGACAGTTGCTCCTTGGAAGAAAAGCTTTGACAAACCCAGTGTATTAAAAAGCAGAGACATTACTTTACCAAAAAGGTCCGTACATTCAATGCTATGGTCTTTCCAGTAGTCATGTACGGATGTGAGGGTTGGACCATAAAGAAGGCTGAGCATTGACGAATTAATGCTTTTCAAATGTGGTGTTGGAGAAGACTCTTGAGAGTCCCTTGGACTGCAAGGAGATCCAACCAGTCAATCCTAAAGGAAATCAACCCTGAATATTCACTGGAAGGACTGATGCTGAAGCTGAAGCTCCAATACTTTTGCCATCTGATGCAAACAGCTGACTCACTGGAAAAGACCCTGATTTAGTAAAGATTGAAGGCAGGAGGAGAAGGGGACAACAGAAGACAAGATTGTTGAATGACATCACTGACTCAGTGGACATGAGTTTGAGCAAGCTCTGGGAGATAGTGAAGGACAGGGCGCCCTGGCACCCTGCAGTCCATGGGGTCACAGTCAGACACAACTGAGCAACTGAACAGCAGCAATACAAAAGCTTTTCTACTACACTTGATAAAAGCTTGAGAAAGAATATCAAAGAAAAGAAGAGATGGAGAAATTGGAGAACATAAACTAAATGGGACGTGAATATGAAATAGAAAAAGTGACGCAAACTAGATAAAAGTAAAGGATCATCATACAGTTGCTGCTCATCAGAAACATATCTGGAGCTCTGGAGCAAAAAAGCAATACTGAATATTTGTAGTTTGCAAAAAAATTTCAAGATAATTCTGATATGCATCTGGATTTTAGAAAGTGATTACAGGTTTTTCTATTAGATCCTAATTTTGGTGATATAGAGTTACATTATTTTTCTGTTGACCAATCATGATACAATGGTATCAAATTGAGTAGTAGTTACATAATCACAATAGTAAAAAATGTTTATCAGTTTTCACAATCAATAGCCAAACAAAAAATAACACACAATTACAATCGCAAGCCGTAATAGGAACATGATTAACTTAACAATATAAAATAATTACCTACGGTTTGGGGGTCAAGCAGAGTGACGTGGTAAGTGGAAGTGCATATATACACATGTTTTCATCCACCCAGCCATTCTATGTCTTTTGGTTGGTGCAGTTAAACCATTTATATTTAAGGTAATTATCGATATGTATGATCCTATTACCATTTTCTTAATTGTTTGTGGTTTATTTTCTGTAGGTAGGGCTTTTCCTTCTCTTGTGTTTCCTGCCTAGAGAAGTTCCTTTAGCATTTGTTGTAAAGCTGGTCTGGTGGTGCTGAATTAACTTTTGCTTGTCTGGAAAGCTTTTGATTTCTCCATCAAATCTGAAGGGGAGTCTTGCTGGGTAGAGTGATCTTGGTTGCTGTTTCTTCCCTTTCATCACTTTAAATATGTCATGCCATTCCCTTCTGACTTGTAGAGTTTCTGTTGAGAAAGCAGCTGATAGCCCGATGGCCATTCTCTTGTATGTTATTTGTCTCTTTATCCTTCTTGCTTTTAATATTTTATCTCTGTCTTTCATTTTTGTCAGTTTGATTGCTATGTCTCAGTATGTTCCTCCTTTGGTTTATCCTGCCTGGGACTCTCTGTGATTCCTGAACTTGGTTGACTATTTCCTCTCCCATGTTCTGTAAGTTTGGAGAAGGCGATGGCACCCCACTCCAGTACTCTTGCCTGGAGAATCTCATGGATGGAGGAGCCTGGTGGGCTTCAGTCCATGGGGTCGCTAAGAGTTGGACATGACTGAGCGACTTCACTTTCACTTTTCACTTTCATGCATTGGAGAAGGAAATGGCAACCCACTCCAGTGTTCTTGCCTGGACAATCCCAGGGACAGGGGAGCCTGGTGGGCTGCCGTCTATGGGGTTGCACAGAGTCAGACACGACTGAAGTGACTTAGCAGCAGCAACAGCAGTTCTGTAAGTTTTCAGCTATTATCTCTTGAAATATTTTCTTAAGTCCTTTCTCTCTGTCTTCTCTTCCTGGTACTGTCACAATGTGAATGTTGGTGCATTTAGTATTTTCTGAGAGATCTCTCAGGGTATCTTCATTTCTTTTCATTTTTTTTCCCCAATATTCTGTGATTTCCACCATTCTGTCTTCCAGGTCATTTATCTGTTCTTCTGCCTCGGTTATTCTGCTTTGGATTCCATCTAGTGTATTATTGCTCTCTATTTGTTCTTTAGTTCTTGCATGTCTTCGGTAAATATTTCTTGCATCTTCTCAACCTTTGCCTCCATTCTTTTCCTGAGATCTTGGATCATCTTTACTATCATTATTCTGAAATCTTTTTCTGGTATGTTGCCAGTCTCTACTTCCTTTACTTGTTTTTCTGGGGTTTTACCTTGTCCCTTCATCAGGGACATAATTTTCTGCTTTTTCATTGCAATTAGCTTTCTGTAATATGGTTTTTGTTATAGCTGCTGTAGGATTATGGTTCTTCTTACTTCTTCTGTCTGCCCTCTGATGGATGTAGCTAAGAGGTTTTTAAGCTTCCTGATGGGAGGGACTGGTGGTGGGAAAAACTGGCTCTTGCTCTGGTGAGGAGGGCCTTGCTCAGTAAAGCTTTAATCCAATTATCCACTGATGGATGGAGTTGTAGACCCTCCCTGGTAGTAGTTTGGCCTGAGGTGACCAAGTCCTGGGGTCTATGGGCTCTATGGTAGGGTTAATGGTGAACTCCAAGAGGGTTTACACCAAGGGGGACTTTCCAATGCCCCCATACCTGTGGTGAGCCCCTGCCAAGCCACATCTCCACAGGAGGCCCTCCAACACTAGAAGGCAGTTTTGGTTCAGTCGCCTATGGGATCACTGCTCCTCTTCTCTGGGTCTTGGTGCACACAAAATTTTCATCTGTGTCCTCCAAGACCAGAGTCTTAGTTTCCCCCAGTACTCTGGAAGTCCTATAATCAAATCCTGCTGGCCCTCCAGGTCAGATTCCCTGGGGATTCCCAGTCCCTTTGTTGCATCCCCAGGCTGGGAAGCCGGATGTGTATTCAGAACCTTCACCACAGTGGTTGAACCTCTTTGGTATTGTTCTCCAGTTTGTGGATCACCCACCTAGGGGTATGGGATTTGATTTTATTGTGATTGTGCCCCTCCTACTGTCTTGCTGCGTATTCTTCTTTGTCTTTGGATGTGGGTTTTTGTTGTTGTCGTTGTTGTGTTTGGTGGCTTCCAGCATCCTCCTGTTGATGGTTGTTCAACAGCTAGGTGCTATTTTGGTGCTCTCAGAGGAGGGAATGAGTACGGGTCCTTCTACTCCACCATCTGGAATCGGAAGTCCCGTGGGTGGTATTTGCAGCTGGGGAAAGGGCCACAGCTCAGGCTAAGATGGAAGAATATCGGAAACTGCTGGGTGATACCAGAGGTCCCCTCCCTCCTCTTCTGTCTGAGGTCTTCGTGGCAACTATGGGAAACAGCAAAGTATTCCAGCTATATAATCTAGGCCACACATTTCCCCCAGCTCCCAAGGGGTTCTGGACTATAAACCCAATGAGGCCTATAACTACACATACCATGTTTCTTCTTATACTTTTTATACCTAAGATTTGTTATTCAGTCGCTAAGTTATGTCCGATTCTTTGGGACCCCATGGAATGTATCCTGCCAGGCTCCTCTGTCCATTTGGTTTTCCAGGAAAGAATACTTGAGTGGGTTGCCATTTCCTTCTCCAGAGGATCTTCCTCACCCAGAGATCAAATCCATGTCTTCTGCTTTAGGAGGCAGATTCTTTACCACTGAGCCACCAGGGATGCCCACCTGGGATAACGGGGGCTCAGTTAATAGTTCACAAGCTCATTGAATAAATTCTCTTATTCAACTAATACATGAATGAGTGAATGAACAAATGAAGTCATCTTCTAGCTGTTTCCTTCTTTAGTCTGTGTGCCTTTGGCTGCACTGCATCTCTGTTGCTGTGCGGGGTTTCTCTGGTTGTGGTGAGTGGGGGCTCTGCTCTAGTTGTGGCACATGCGCTTCTCATCACAGGAACTTCTCTTGTTGTGAAGCCCTGGCTCTAGGGCAGGAGAGCTTCAGTAGTTGTAATGCACCGGCTGAGTTGCCCTGCAGCAGGCGGGATCTTCCCAGGGAAGGGATCCAATCCACGTCTCCTGTGGATTCTTAACCACTGGACCACCAGGGGAGTCTGTTTATCTAAGACTCTCAGGGTACCATTCTGACTCTGGCAGATGATTCTGGAATGTCCTGGGAATTAACAGATCACCACTGACTACGTACATTCAGCATTGGGTTTTGCCACCTGAAGTGCATCAGCGCTCTATGAGAGAAAACCAGTGACCTCTTCATCTCAATCAGACAAAACACAAAGACAAGGAAAAGCTTATAATACAGCCAGGATGTAAATGAACACAAGCACCAAGAATAGTCTTCAAAGTTGAGAAGAGCCTCAAGAAAAGCTATTGCAGTGGCTGCAATATGAATGGTAAAGCCCAGGCAGGGCTCCAAATTAGCCCTCAGAAATTAGCCCCTTCATTCACTTAGCTGTTCATGTACCATTCCTGTTCCTGCAAAGTGGCCTGGACCATGCAGAGATGAATGAATACTTGAAGTTTGAATACTTGAATACTAGAAGTTTGCCTGCTTATAGTGGAGGCCATGTGGAAATGAATTTTTCACCCTACAGTGTGCTGAGAACCACAGCAGAGACATAAAGTGCAGATGATACAAAGATGGTGGTAGAGAGATTGTAAGTGGGAATGGCATGACGCTGTGGGTTTTTATTTTTATTTTTGAAGTATCATTGATTTCTAATGCACTAATTTCTATTACACAGCAAAGTGATTCAGTTATATATATATATATATATATATATATTTTTGCATGTTCTCTTTCACTATGGTTTATTGCAGGATATTGACTATTGTTCCCTGTGCTATACAGTAGGACCTTGTTGTTTATCCATAATAGTTTCCACCTGCTAATTCCAGACTCCCCCACTGCCCTCCCGCTTGGCAGTCACAAGTCTTTTCTTTATATCTGTGAGTCTGTTTTTGTTTCATAGACAGGCTCACATATCATATTTTACATTCTACATATAAGTGATAGCACATAATATTTGTCTTTGACTGACTTAGTATGATAATCTTGAGGTTCACAAATGTTGCTGCAAGTGTCATTATTCCATTCTTTTTTAGGGCTGAGTAATAGTCCATCGTGTGCATGTACAACTTTATCTGTTCCTCCATTGATGGACAGTTGTTTTCAGGTTGTTTTCATGTCTTGGCTGTTGTAGATAGTGCTGCAATGAACATTAAAGTGCATGTATCTTTTTTTTTTTAATTAGTGCTATCAGTTTTTTTTTTAATTTTTTTTAATTTTTTTTCCATCTCAGGTGTACATGAGTTCCCAGTCTTGATGCATGTATCTTTTTGAATTCTAATTTTCTCTGGATATACACGCAGGAGTAGGATTGCAGGATTATATGACTACTGTAGTTTTTTGAGGAACCTCCCTACTGTTTTCCATAGTGGCAGTGGAGACAGGAGAGAGGAGAGGAATTTAGGAATATGAGGATGGAAAAGAGGAAACAAATTAGAGAGACTGTTTCAATCCATCTTCAGTCTCTGTCTAAGGCAGATACTACCTCCAACAGGCATTTCTCTCCTTAAGAGTCTTAAACTTCATATTTATGGCAATGTTTATCTTTGTACATATGAATGAGAGTTCTCTTTAAAGGTCAAGATGTTCAGTCATTGGATATCTTTTGACATAAGGTTAAAGAGAAGAGTGTGTGCAAATCATGCTACTGTTAAGAGAGATTTTTTTTTCACTTTGTTTTAAAAAACATAATGCGTGTCCTAAAAATTAATACAAGCTGAACAACTTCTATTTCCTCTATCATAGAAGTAGAGAGTTAAGCATTCTGATTTTAATTCATGAACTAGGAAGCCTTACCTGGCAGATCCTGGTGAGTTTTCAGCTTGACTGCTGACAGATAGAGAAATGTGTTTATACAGTCCCTTCCTCTCCATCCCATGTCCTGCTGCCCATATTCCTCAAAGTTGGCAGGAGACGCTGACAGAAAGTCTTCACCCCATGGTTTGAAGAGCTGAGGTTTGCTCCACAGGTGGCCCAGAACTGGGGAAGGGCTTTCTCAGCAGTGTGCCCTGGTCACATGGCAGCTACATGTGGCCTGAGTGTCACTCACTGAGGCAGAGTGAGTGAGTGACTTTGTATGCCTCTCCCCAACCATAAAAAAAAAAAAAAAAATACCATTTTCTGGATAAGATTGGGCATACTCCAGGAAGTATGCTAGATAAGACTGTCAAGAGGGAGAAAATCAGGGCTAGAAAGGAAGGAGGAAAATTTGGAGGAAGGATTAGACAAACGGGAAGAGGAAAAGGCTGAAGAAATTGGTAAAGCAAAGAGTTTTTTAAAAAGGGATAACAATAGTACTGACTTTTAGGGTTGTGAGCATTTAAAAATATATATATTATCCCAACCTAGCTTTCTAGTTTCATCTCCTTTCTTTCATTTATTTATTTTTATTTTTTGGCTGCACCTTGAGGCATGCAGGATCTTAGTTCCAAGACCAGGGATTGGACCTGTACCTGCTGCAGTGAAACCATGGAGTCTTAACCACTTGACCTCCAGCAAGTTCCTGATGTGAGAAGTAAAGACTGTTCCTAAAGGTCTTTTCACTTGTTGCCTCTACCAAAAACTCTCTCCTCAGTGTTCTTAATTTCTCATTTCACTTCAAAGATCACCTCACAGCAAGACTGTTCTTGATGACCTTATATAAAGTCCCTCCCTTATCTCACTCTCTAATTGCTTAACCAGCAATTATTATCATCTGCCATGTTATCTATTTATTGGTTTGTTTTCCTTTCCTCAAACGAACTGTAAATTTCCCCAGCACAAGGACTTTTTCTTTTCTTCTTCTTTTTTTTAAATTGCTATAAATTTTTATCACATCTCAACTTCAAAAACAAAGGAAGCTTAAGCATTTCCAAAACTAATTATTGCAGAGGAAGAGCAATATTTTACGAGAAACAACATTTTTTATAAGATTATTTCACTTAACTAATAGAAACATCTGAAACTCTTTGTTCTACTTTTTTTAAAACTCATCTGTGATTAACTCAGCTGTGCCTAGGGCATTTAAATAACAAAGATCTTGGAAATTATTGAAGTATATTGCCTGCCTTTTTACTTTTTTCATTACAATGTAACTGACATGCAATATTATATTAGTTTCATGTGTACAGCAATGATTCAATATTGTATAATTGTGAAATGATCACCCCAATAAATCTAGTTCACATCCCTCACCACACATAGTCACAAATTTTGTTTTACCTGTGATGAAACTTTTACTCTCTTAGCAACTTTCAAATATGCAGCACCATATTATTAACTATAGTCACCATGCTGTACATTTCCATGACTTCATATTTTATAACTAAGTTTGTACTTCTGACCCCCTTCGTCTATTTTGCCCACCCCATTACACTCTGCCCCGGGCAACCTCCAATCTATTCTCTGTAGCTCTGATAAGTTCAGTTTTTTTGTTTGTTTGTTTGTCTTTTAAGATTCTGCATATGAGTGAGATCATACAGTATCTGTCTTTCTCTGACTTATTTCACTTAGCCTAATGCCCTCAGCGCCCACCCATGTTGTTGCAAATGGCATGATTTTGTTCTGTTCACTGGCTGAAAAACATTCTATTGTATATACACTCCACATCTTCTCGATCCATCCATCTGACCAATGGACACAGGCTTTTCCATATCCTGGCTATTGTAAATGATGCTACAATGAAAATGGAGATGTGAGTCCTTTTGAGCTAGTGTTTTTATTTTCTTTGAATAAATATCCAGAAGTGAAATGACTGGATCATATGGTGGCTCTATCTTTCGTTTTTTGAGGCATGTCCACACAGTTCTCCATAGTGACTGTACCAATTTACACTCCCACCAAAGTGCAGTTTCCCTTTTCTCCACATCCTTGCAACAGTTGTTATTTTCTGACATTTTGATAATAACCATTCTCATGGATGTGAGGTGATATCTCACTGTGGTTTTGATTTGCATTTCCCTGATAATCAGTGATGTTAAGCACCTTTTATGCACCTATTGACCATCTATATGTCTTCTTTGGGAAAATATCCATTCAGAACTTCTAACCATGTTTTAATTGAAGTGTTTGATTTTTATGCTTTTGAATTGTCTAAATTTTAAAAATATTTTGGATATCAACCCCTTATCTGATTTGCAAATATTTTCTCCCATTCACTAGATTGTCTTTTCATTTTGTCGAGATTTCCTTTGCTGCGCAGAAGCCTTTAAGTTATCCCAGTTATTTATTTTTGCTTGTGGTATCAGATTTTTAAAAAATCACCTTCAAGACTGATGTCATAGAGCTTACTGCCCATGTTTTCTTCTAGATGTTTTACGGTTTCAGATCTTACACTCAAGTTTTAATTCATTTTGAGTTAATTTTCATGCATAGTATGAGATAATGGTCCAGTTGCTATCTTTTGCATGTAGCTATCCAGGTTTCCTAACACCATTTATTGAAGAGACTATTTGCATAGGGATGTTTTTCAGTTTCATTCCTTGCTACTGATATTTTCCAAGCGTCTAGAACAGTACCTGGCAGATTACTGATGTTCAATAAATATTTGTTGAATGAATGAATGGGAGATGTCTAGGGACTCTTTAAGAAAATTAAAAAATCTTCCCCTTTCACCCAATCTCAACGTTTCTGAGAAAAACGAGAATTTTTATTTAAAATCTTTGTCTCCTGGAAATACATTGTTTTTATTCGTTTACAATTTGATCCTTATCCTTTTCAACATAACTTTTTCCTACCAGGGCCCCAAACCCTACAAAGGAGAGAGAGAGAGAATTCAGAGTGTATGTGCCGTCAGAGGAACCCGTCTCTCTAACATGGCCATCTTTTTGGGACAAACATTAAGTCTGCCAAGCAAGGATGATGATGATTTCTTTCCTGCCTCCCAGAAGAGGACAAGGATGTATTCAGTGATAAAGGGAAGACCATGATGTAAGGCAGAGCCCACATCAAAGAGACTCTAGGGGATGTTATTTCCTCTCTTCTTCCCAAAGCTTCTGTAAAATCTCCAGGATTTCGTTTTGGAGTTGGGACAGCTTTAAAGATAGAAACCCCTAGTTACTATGACTTCCACAGGATTTCACTCTGGCTACTGGTATGAGACACAGTGGAGGGGCTCCACGGATCTGCATTTGACTCAGAGTCTTGGGGCGGGGATCAGTTAGAAGGGAGGACTATTTGATGTAATGGGGTTTCAGTGGGTTTTGGGGTGGTTTTGGGCCACAACTTTAAGCAATTTAGGCAGGAAAAGTTGGAGACACTGATGAAAAGAAACTGCAGGAAAAAGAAGAGTGGAGAGAGATGCAAAACAGAATGAAGGAGAGGAGAAACAAAGGTAACTCATATTATCTTCAATACAAGCTAAGCTCACCTGTTACCCTGCCTACGGGGGCCAAGGGGCATCTTCAGCTTAGTGTTTGGCCAGCTTAGGCCAGTGATCTTCAGGCTGACCCTTGCAGCCACCCTTAATCACTTGATGGAATTTCTTCCCTGCATGCCATATGTTAGTATAAAAAAATTTGTTTTATAAAGGATTTGTCTGAATTTCTCCCTAGGTTCTTGGCATGGGGCTTCTCATACCCTTGGGATTTCCAGAGTGATAGAAGTATCTTTGTTATTCATGAGCCCCTTGGATCATTGTGCTGTCATTATGTTAATGACGTGACTCATCCTGACCCCTAGATAACTTCTGAACGGGAACTGGTCACTGGGACGACTGTGATTAGAGGGTTAGGTCTTTGAGCCAACTCAACCTCCAGAGAGGGAAGGGGGACAGGAGACTGAGTTTAATCATGGGCCCAGTGATTTAACCAGCTATGCATGTATGATGGAACTTTGGACACCAACGCTGAGGGGGGCTTCGGGGTTGGCGAACACTTGGGCATACACAGAGAGTGATGCACCCTCTTCCCATGAGGAGAGCACATGGGATCTTCCCAGACCTCAGCCTGTGTTTCTCTTCATTGCCCTGTTCCTGATCTGATTCATTTATAATAAAACTGAACTTGGAATGTAGCACTTTCCTGAGTTCTGTCAGACGTTCTAGCAAATTATGGAAACTGCAGGGATCACAAGAACTCCTGAGTTTACAGCCAGTCAGCCAGGAGTGCAGATGGCTAAGGACCCCTTAAATCTGTGCTGGTATCTGTAGTAGGGGTAGTCTCGTAGGTGACTATACTCCTAATTTTGGGGGTCTTTGCTAACTCTGGTATAACTGAATTGCAATACAACATGGGATGTCAAGGGCTCCCGTGGCTCTGTGGTAAAGAATCTGTCTGCCAATGCAGGAGACCTGAGTTCGATCCCTGGGTCAGGAGCAACCCCTGGAGAAGGAAATGATAATCCACTTCAATTTCTTGCCTGGGAAATCCAATGGACAGAGGAGCCTTGTGGGCTACAGTCCATGGGGTCGAAAAAGAGTCAGAGAGGCCTAAGCAACTAAATAACAACTGGGTGTCAGAATACTGATTCAACTTAGCAGAAATGTCAGTATTCTGGTGAAAACTTTTTTGACTTCCCCTAAGTTAGGTGCTCCCTCCCTGTTCTTTCATAGCAATCTGCTGAGGTTTCTATCACACCACACACTGTACTTTTGCACACACATAATTTTTCTGTTAAGACGTCTCTGCTCCCTTCCCATCTAGGCTTCTCAGAGCAGGCCTGTGCGCTGTCCCTCTCTATATCCCCAGGATCTAGCACCACGCCTGCACACAGGCTCAGTGAATGTTAGGAGAGCAAACGGGTCATGAAAACTAATTTTTGAGAGCCCTCAGCCCAGAATGGATAACTAATGAAAGAGCGTGAATTCTTATAACTTCACTTGAAAAAACCATCGATTGATCTTTAAATAACAAAAGTTGGGACTTCCCTGGCGGTCCAGCAGTTAAGGCTTCACCTTCCAGTGAAGGGGGTCACCAATTCAGTCACCAGTTGGGGAACTAAGATCCCACATGCCTTGCAGCCAAGAAATTCCGAAACACACAACAGAAGCAGTATTGTAACAAAATTCAATAGACTTTTAAAAAAGATGGTCCATATCTTAAAATTCTTAAGTTACACATACCAAATTTCTCATTTCTGACCACTAGCCTCAACAACAAAAAACCCCTTCTCAAAAAAGGGACAGGTTTCTGTCATAAATGCAAAGAGGAGGTGCCAATGTGTTTGTAGAAAGAAACTTCTCAGGTGGAATGCATCAGTGTTATTTGGGGCAGAGCCAGGTAAGGAGGTACAGTTTGCAATTCGAGGAAAACTGCCCCTGCCCTGTCCACGGGACAAAGTCAGAGCTACTCTGAGAAAGTGGCAAATTTGTAGGGAAAATCGACACACCCTATTTTTAGTTTTTCATCAGCAGCCCTGCAGGCCAGTATGGCTGTACACAGTTTCACATCCAGCCCAAGCTTTCATAAAGCCCTTTGCACATTCCATCCCATCTTAGCCCAGGGCCTGGCCCCATTCTCAGCAGGGCCTCCCACCAG
>SJYA01006599.1:0-15336 GCA_006410615.1 Neotragus moschatus
GAGAGTCGCTCAGTCACGTTCGACTCTTTCAGACCCATAGACTATAGTGCACCGGCTCTTTTGTCCATGGAATCCTCCAGGCAAGAATACTGGAGTAGGGAGCCATTCCCTTCTCCAGGGGAATCTTCTCTGACCCAGGAATCAAACCTGGGTCTCCCGCACTGCAGGCAGATTCTTTACCATCTGAGCCACCAAGGAAGCCCCGACATATATACCCCACTATACATGAAATAGATAACCACAGAGGACGTACTGCATAGCACAAGAAACTATACCTGATATTTTATATACATATATATATGTATANCTTCTCTGACCCAGGAATCAAACCTGGGTCTCCCGCACTGCAGGCAGATTCTTTACCATCTGAGCCACCAAGGAAGCCCCGACATATATACCCCACTATACATGAAATAGATAACCACAGAGGACGTACTGCATAGCACAAGAAACTATACCTGATATTTTATATACATATATATATGTATAACTGAATCACTTTGCTGTACACCTGAATTTAGCACAACACTGTAAATCAACTATAGATGAGTAAAAAATAAAATCAGGTAGCAGGCTGGATCGGAGAAGGCAACGGTACCCCACTCCAGCACTCTTGCCTGGAAAATCCCATGGACGGAAGAGCCTGGTAGGCTGCAGTCCATGGGGTCGCTAGCAGTCGGACACAACTGAGTGACTTCACTTTCACTTTTCACTTTCATGCATTGGAGAAGGAAATGGCAACCCACTCCAGTGTTCTTGCCTGGAGAATCCCAGGGACAGGGGAGCCTGGTGGGCTGCTGTCTATGGGGCCACACAGAGTCGGACACGACTGAAGCGACTTAGCAGCAGCAGCAGCAGCAGCAGGCTGGATGTGGCCCCTGGGCTGTGGTATGCTACCCTTGGCCTAAGCACTGTCGGTCTCAGAAGGGAGACATCTACTCACGTCCCTTATACAAACTCAGAAGAGGAACAAGCTATGGTCCCTGGTCCACAGGGCTGGCCTAGCATCTGACTGTCCTGTGATTACACTCACCAAGGCACCTTCTGATGGTGGTTTGGTGCTGCACCTGACTCTGCCTTTAGGAAGAGAACTGAATGGCTGTGCGCATGGGTGGGGTCTAAGTCATTACAGAGTTTTGAGGGCTAGCGAACAAGGATGCAACTCAGTTCAAATGCAGCTCAGGTGGACAAGGTCGTCAGTGCTCAGGGACATGCTGGATGGTGATGTATAAATAGGGTCAAGCATCCAGGCTGTGCACTTGCCTGAGGGCAGCAGCATCACCTGTAATAAACACTCATGGGACAGAGACGTAACCAATCAAGGAGGATTTCATCCCAGCTAGTTGCCAGCCAGAAGCATCCTCAGAAGCTCCAGAAAGCTTTGACCAGTGGAGCACACTGGCTCTGATCCAATAAGGTCTATCGCATTTTATTGTAGGCTCCTGTGTACAGATGTAGCTATAAACGATGCAGGCCACAAGGTGTCCAAATGCTTCTTCCTAAAACCCTGTGGTTTTGCAGACACAAGATCAGCAGTAACTACAGTCTGCTCCTGTCATGGGTAACTGGAATATTTAGTAAGAAAAATTAACATTTGATAAATCTCCCTATTTTTAGTTTTAGAGGCCCATACATTTACAAAGTTTGTTCTTAAAATAAACTCACCATTTGTTGCTAAAGTTATTCTTTACAAGCCTGTTGACTTTTTTTTTTTTTCAAATGAAGAGGTGTTTTCACACATTTTGATTATATTCATGTATATGCATACAAACATCTTTAAAAGACAGCATTCTCAATGTTTGAGAAGAAATACAGTGATGGACGGAATACTGTTGGCAGAAATCCGATTACACATAAATCTGAGTGATTTTAGATTACAAACTAACATCGGACAAAGGGCAACAGTCCACGGGAGACCATTAACACTAATGAATCCCAAGTATCATTAGATGTGGGCATGTCTCACACATTTTTTTTCTTTACTGGTCATCAGCTCTGCTTCAGCTTGTTTTGTGTTTGTTTTTTAATTTTTAAAGTTAATTTATTTTAATCAGAGGCTAATTACTTTACAGTACTGTGGTGGGTCTTGCCATACATTGACATGAATCACCCATGGGTGTACATGTGTACCCTATCCCAAACCCCCCCTCCCACCTCCCTTCCCCTTCCATCCCTTTGGGTTATCCCAGGACACTAGCCCTGAGCACTCTGTCTCATGCATCAACCTCGGACTGGCGATCTATTTCACATATGATAATATATATGTTCCAATGCTAGTATTTCTTCAGCTTGTTTCTAACCAGGCTTAAGGTAAATCACAGGAAGTGCCTGGGGGAAAGTAAAAGTCTCCTGATTAATTAGAAAGAAAGCCTTTCAGGGAGGTTACTTTCTAGTCGGGCTTTCACAGGTAAGTAAAAGGACACTGTGACAATACTCGAGAAAGGAAACATCAGACAAAATTAACCTTTCCTGTTTTCTAAAGTTACAAGGTATTAATGGCAAGATTTAAAAAAATAAGCCGGGAAGCCACGCACAGGATCTAGGACAAGCCAGAGAAGGAAGCTCTTGAGTTCTGGACGTTCTGGGGAAGGTGTGGTCAAAAAACAGGGACTGGTCACCCCTTCTGCCTCTAGGAGGGCAATCTGAAACTGGAATCTACTTGGAAGGCATTTCTGTGCATGTAACACATACAACTGATAGCTGCCGTTCCATCATTCGTACTGTTCAAGTTGTTTCCTATTTGCTAAGCTTCCATTCTGATGACCTGTGGTCAGAATTTCAGCAAGAGCATTTACAGACTTTAAGTGCCCTGGCATCCAGGCTCCCCAGGCTGCGGGGAGACGGGTGATATTCTGTAACACAAATCACCCAGGGAACTCAGAGTGTCACGCTCAGCATTTGTAAAACACTGCTCATCTGCAGAATTAGACTGCCCAGTTTTGCCAAGAGGCTGACTCAGTGGGTATTCACTCTGATAAATTTGGCTCCAGTGAGATCCTATCCCTGGAGCTCCTTGGAGAATCCACATGGCTCGCTGCGAGCACAGAGGCAGAAGTGGGACAGGAGCAGGAGGACAGAGAAGGAAGAGGTGTGCGTATGGACACAGTGAAAAGAAAAAAGAACTCACAAGGGCCACAGAGTGTGGCCAGAGAAGGTGCACCATCCATCCTGTTTAACAGAGATCACTTCTTCGCAGCAGTTCTTTTATTCTTGTTTGTGTGTGTGCACGTGTATTGCCAATCCTCATGACTCATGCGTTCCAAGTTTGTGAGCCTGCCTCCGCCTAACATTTATCTGTGACTCCAGCATCAGTGCTCACTGGGCATTTACGGTCGTGTGGGGCACGCAAAGGGGGGCAAAGACATGCATGCTCCGCTGAACAAGGAGATTCTCTGCCTTCTGGTTTCACTCAAGTTGTAAATGCGTCCATCTTAGCCTCTATTTAATGGCATGATTTTTGCACTTTGGGGGGCTCTGCACATGTGTGTGTGTCTGTATGATTTTGTCATTTAAAATGGCTCCACTGTAGTGCTGAGGCACTGTCCAATGTCAAGTGCAAAAGAAGACCGTCATGTGGTTTATGAAACAGAGCAGGACCCTGTGGTCTTGCCCTCCGAGTCTTCGGCCTGCCTTTTGTCTGTGGAAAAACTTTAGCCAAAAAATAAGTGTGATCAGAGAAGTGAGAAAATGCAGAGACAAAGGGAAACAATCAAAGGAAACCAAGTCATGCAACAGTTCGGTCAGTAAGCAAAGTCAAGGGCCTTCCGTTCCTCCTCAAAGACTATAGATAATCTTCTGGGCCATGTCCTCTGAGCAATCTGTAACCGTGACAAGAGGTGCCACCATTTTGAGCACTAGCCTCAAGGAAAAGGGAAGAAACTGACCCTGGGACTGATGATTAACTGTACTTAAAACAATCAGGATGACACCGATCAGACCAATTTCAAGATGACCATCAAAGCTGACTGTGCTGTTTCTGCATGCCATCCCTTCCCTCAGGCTATAAAAGTTCTTGGCCACCGTAATGGGCAAGGGGAAGTCAGCCTCTGGACAGGTGTCCACCCTCCACTTATCCCCTCATCCCCACCCCAGCTGCTGACATCCGAAATAAAGCAAACTTTCCTTTTCACCAACCTGGCTTCTTTATTGTCTTTAGTGTGAGGAGTAGCAAGATCCCACTTTTCATTACACTTTCAGGAAAAAAAAAAAAATATATATATATATATACACACACACACACACAAGGTAAGTGTCATTCAGATATGAATCACAGAGCTCTTGGTTAAGAGGTGAATGCTAGTGAATCAACTGTATATTGAATAATGTGTCTTTCAACAGCACGTAAACCAAGGTTATGTGTGGATCAGTTATGTATGTATATGACCAAAGGCTCCAGGAGCCTAACCCTGTGTTTCTGCTGGGAGCAAGGATTCAGTATTTGCAGTGACTTCAGCAGCCAAAACTACCATGGAAAATGAGAATCCACTGTGTGTGCATTTTTTTTTTAATTTATAAAAGCAGATCTTGTATACACTACACATACTGGGTTATACCTTGATTTTTGCACCTAATTCATTTAAGAAACCATGTCATATATCCCTACTTCCTTCTTTTCAAAGAATGTAAAGTTTTCCCATGCACAATTTTGCCATCATTGATTATATAGTTGCTAATGATGGAGTTTTAGGCTGTTTTTTCTCTTTTTTTAAACAAAGGAAAACGAAGATCATGGCATCCAGTCCCCTCACTCCATGGGAAATAGATGCGGAAACAGTGGAAAAAGTGTCAGACTTTATTTTTCTGGGCTCCAAAATCACTGCAGATGGTGACTGCAGCCATGAAATCAAAAGACGCTAATTCCTTGGAAGAAAAGTTATGACCAACCTAGATAGCATATTCAAAAGCAGAGACATTACTTTGCCGACTAAGGTCCGTCTAGTCAAGGCTATGGTTTTTCCTGTGGTCATGTATGGATGTGAGAGTTGGACTGTGAAGAAGGCTGAGAGCTGAAGAATGGATGCTTTTGAACTGTGGTGTTGGAGAAGACTCTTGAGAGTCCCTTGGACTGCAAGGAGATCCAGCCAGTCCATTCTGAAGGAAATCGGCCCTGGGATTTCTTCAAAGCAAAACAAAACAACACTTCAGGGAAAATTCTTAGGCCTACCCCTTTGCAAAGGACACAGATGTCTGAACGAAAGAAAATTCTGGCCTCTGTAATAAGCATGTAACTATTGTGTCTGTATTTAGGAGTCATCAGAGTTTCTTAGGGGACTCACGGTGCTACACAGAGTGTGGATGTGGCCTGTGGATTTGATGAGTGGCTCCCACACCGGGGATATTTCACAAATGTCCCATGATCAGACTTTCCTTGATATGTAAAGTCAGAGTTTATTAACCGCAGGGTCCCTTTATCTGATAGAAATCTGCTCCAGAGGAAAGGTGGCCTCTGTAATGGGCTCTCCGTTTGCGGCACCAAAGCAACCCTCCTCTCTAAGGAAAAAAGCAAGGGCCACGTGACAGGGAGAACTCAGCCTCCTCTCTATCTGCACCTCCCGCCCCAAACCTGATGTGCTGGGCAATGCACGAAGCAGCTCCAATCAGGACCATAAGGAGGGAGATCTGCTGCCCAGGAAAGGACGCCCCAGGTATTTAAAGGCCACAGGAGTAACTTAGGATGCAAAGAATTGTTAGACGGAGGGGACATATGTATACACATGGCTGATTCACTTCGTTGTACAGCAGAAAGGAGCATAACATTTTAAAGCAATTATATTCAAACGAAAAATTAAATATGAGCCCTTTGTTTCCTCCAAGTCACGTCTCTGCCTCAGAATTTTCTAGCTAAGGAGACGGTGTCTGAAGAAGCATCAACAGGACACATCAACCTCCTAGTGTAGGTACGTGATTCATGCAAAAATGGCATTTCTAGGCCAGCAAAGCAAACCCCACCCAAATTCCTTTCTCCTCAGAATTCATTAATGAAACCATTAGAAACCACTAGCTTTCTAATGACAATATGAACTATAAAAAGACGAAGATAGATATAGACGAAGGAACACCAGGAGGGTGGAAAGCAAGTTTCACTTAATTTTACCCATGCACACTAAAAGAAAGACACTATACTTGCAAAGCTGGAGGTGCACCTTTCCTTTCATGAACATGGCAAGGATTTCCAGAAGTGAGATGGTCACCTCACCCTGATGCTCCTTCCTGCGTCTGACTGCCCTGGTCCACACCCTCCTGCACACAAGCAGGGCGCTGGGCTCATACATGTACAGCTATATAAGCTTTCTCTGAATTTCTGGGTGAACACTTTTGCTTCCCTTCATGAATGTATCAAGTGTAATTAAATTGTGCGTGTGCGTGTGTGCGTGTGCGTGTGTGTGTGTGTGTGTGTGTGTGTGTGTGTGTAAGAGAAACAGAGACACAGAATGAGGAGGGGCTTTTGGATCCTCGTAAAATGTTTACATGTACTTTTACTCACTCTAACTCCCTCCGATTCTGAGGATATTTCTCACAAAATTGTCCTATCTGCAAAGAAACCATAGTGCTGCAACGGTGGTCCACTAAATACTAACACTAAGTACTAAGTTGTTTCTTATCTGCTCTCTCCATGTCCTAGGGTCTTTAAAGAGCTAGTCAGTATAGGGTTAACCCCCTAAAGAGACCCCTGCTTCAGACTTTGACTTCTCAGGGAGAAATAAATGTCATAAAAATAATGTCTGTTGCTAGCTTTTAGGAATTTGTAACAGCGGCATATTTTCTGTATTAATATATATTGAGAAAAGGTACTAAAATGCAGTTAAAAGAATATGCGTCATATTATAGTTGAGCAAACAGTAGTATTTGAAATGTCACTACTCAAGTTTTTGTTTTCTCTACGGAGGCGTAGTTGTTGCAACATTGTGTTGGTTTCAGGTGACCAGGAAAGTGATTCAGTTACACATACTTATCAGTGCTTTTTCAGACGCTTTTCCATTATAGGTCACTACAAGGCAGTAAGTATAGTTCCCTGGGCTTGTTGGTTATCTACATACGGTGTGTGTAGGTTAACCCCAATCTCCTGATTTATCCCTCCCATTACGCATGTTTTAAAAAACCACAGAGAACCTTCACTAGAGGGAACTCGGCAGATCACCAGACCTACGACTGAAGTCGTTTTTGTAAGGGTGTTGGGGAGGCTCTGGCAGCAATGTTTGGTGTGAGCTGTCACTTATCTTTTCTGCAGCCACAGTTTTCCCAGCTAAGAAAGAACTGTGTTAGCACAGGTCAGCAAAGGTCCTTTCAGCTCTGTGATCCTATTACTGAATGTGTCAAAACTGTAGTCCCTGACAATTTTTCCAACCTTGAGCTCTAAGAATACGCCTGTATCCATAGATTCAAAAATAAAGAGATTGTAAAAAAAAAAAAAATTCTTTTTGTCAGCACAGAGAGCTTGTAGAGACAACAGGAAATCTCTTGGTATGTAATTCTGGTATCAAATACAGTGCTATTGCAAAATAAGTAATAAGCTGTGTTAATTCATTTGTTCAGTAAATGTGTGCTTTTACACACACCTATTATTACAGTGAGGAGCTTTCACACCCGCACCTTTACACATTTACCAGGTGGTCAGGCCCCGACGGGTCTAGGACTTGCTGGAGGTCGCTCTAACATTTTTAGAACACCCTCCTTCAAGTTACCTGGGTTGCCAGCTGTGGGTCACAGATCCATCTGCCTTCTAAGTCTCCCTGGTACCACCGCTGAAGAGACCTTGGGATCAAACGTGCAGAGCCTACGAGCTGGTCCTGCCAAGCCTGCCGATCCCAGACTCTTCCTTATCGACACTCTTCCTCTTCCTCCAGCACCCTGGTTCTCTCAATTACCTCCACATTTCCTCTCCTGGGGTAGGGGCAGGGGGTTCCCTAGGCTTTTATATTTGTATAGACCTCCAGCTGCTTGGAGAAATAAACATTAAGCTTTCTCTGTTGCTACCTAATTCTACCATTCTCCCTCTCTCTTCGGCCATTTAATTGCCAATGACCCAGCCAGTCTGTTTCCTCCACCCCTTCCCCAGCTGCCCGCGCCTTATGTCAAGCCCTTCAGCACTGCCCCACCCTCACCTTGGGGCTCTCTTCTCTTCAGGACCTGCTCCTCCCAAGACTTCCCTGCCCGCTCAGAAGGCTCTCTGGACACCAAGCTCTCTCCAGACATACCTTCCAGACATCCTTCCCCTACGGGTGCCTTCTGAGGTGCTGATCACTGTGCCCCCGCCTGGCCTGTCACTGGGTTACTCTGTCCCTTTTCCCAGGATGTGATTCCTTCCCCCATGAAACCCGTGACCTCAGAGCATCTGAGGCTGCAGACCTGTCCACTCCAAAGTGGCCCAGGCTCCCTCCAGGGTCTGCTCCCTGCCCCCACGCTACGCTGGCTGCCTGCATCACTGCCTCTTATACTTACACCTTCATTTCTACTCCTTCTTTTTTTTTTTAGAAGTTGATTTTAAAACTTTTTCAATGGCATTTTGTATTTTTATATAGGTATATCTGATGGGCAGTATTATATTAGTTTCAGGTGTACAACAAAGACATTCAATATTTTTATAGATTACATTCAAAGTTATTATGAAATATTGGCTATATTCCATGAGCTGAACGTCTTTGAACCTTCTTAATTTTATACATAGTGCTTTGTACCTTTTAATCCCCTACCTCTCTCTTGCCCTCCCCGAGCCCTCTCCCCACTGGTATTTTCTGTTTTGGTTAACTTCAGTCACTTTTTAAGTATTTTAGATTCCACATATAAGTGAAAATTTATAGTATTTGTCTTTCTTGAATACCCTCCATATCCAGCCATGTTGCTGCAAATGGCAAAATTTCATTCTTTTTTTTTTTTTTTTATGGCTGAGTAGCATTGCACTGTTGTGTATGTGTGTGGGCGTGACATTTTCTTTATCCATTCATCTGAACATGTAGGTTGCTCAAAATGGATGAGATACCTAAATGTAAGACAGGAAACAATAAAACTCCTAGAAGAAAACAGAGGCAGAATACTCTTTGAAATAAGTCTTAGAAATATTTTGCGGGGACCTGTCTCCTTAGCAAGAAAAACAAAGCAAAAAATAAATCCAAATTAGACCTAATTAAACTTAAGAGATTTTGCACACCAAAGGACACCATCAACCAAACGAAAAGACAACCTAACAAATGGCAGAAGATATTTGCAAATGATGTGTCTCATAAGGGATTCATATCCAAATTCCAATATAATTCCAATATCTAAAAACAAACAGCCTAATTAAAAAACAGACAGAAGACATGAATACACATTTTCCTGAAGAAGATATACAGATGGCCAACATACACATGAACACACACTCAACATCACTAATCATTAGAGAAGTGCAAATTGAAGGCACCATGAGATACCTCAGGTCAGAATGGCTGTCATCAAAAAGACAACCAAAATGATAGCTGTTGGAGAGGGCGTGGAGAAAAGGGGCGCTACACAGTCGGTGGAAATGCAAACTGGAACAGCCACTATGGAGTGCAGTGTGGCAGCCCCCTGAAAAACTGAGGACAGAGTGACCAAATGACCCAGCAATCCCAGCCCTGGGCTTATATTTGAAGGAAATGGAATCACCAGTTTAAAAAGCCACATGCTCCTCAATGCTCATAGCTTCCTTTTCTTCCTTACAATACTCTCCAGGCTGTCCCTGAGACTTGGTGGATAGTGCACTGCCCTTTTCTTTCTCTTCTCTCTTACGCAGACCCACCCCCTCTTTCCCCTCTTTCCTCCCCAAACACTAGTATTCCCTAAACATCTCTCCTTACATTCTTCTCTAACCACTTTCATCTCATCACCATAACCCCTACATCGGTAACCAGTGACCCTCTTCCTCTCTCTCCCAAAGTTCAAACAGGTTCAACAGGCTCAAACAGGTTACATGCTCACCCGTGTGTCCCGTGTCTCCCTAAAACACTACTCAGCATCTTTGCTTAGTCACAGTTGCATCTGCTTGAAACCTTGAAAACTTGGGATTCTTTCATCTCTTTTGTTGACCAAACATGGATCCAGAGCTAAGAACTTTGCTTCTCCTCTTGAACCCTCTGCTGTGCTCCCCTCCTTCACATCCCGAGCACTGATGCTCCAGGCCAGGTCCTCTCCCTGCACCTCCCAACCCTCAGGTCCTAACTCTCAAGCAACCACCAACTTCACAAGGGGCTCTACAAGTAAGTATAAAAAACATACAATAGTTTTATTGTGAATGGATCTCTCAAATGTATTATCATGTGCTTTGGAAATTTATATTAAGACTGCAATGTGGAAAAGGACTTTGGATCACGAACAAACCACCCCCCCCCTCCAATTTTTTTTTAACGTAATTGTCTTTAACTTTTTTGGGAGGAAAAAAGAATGTTCTCTCATTAATGACAATTGTGAACTACGGTATCTGCCCTTGAATTAGAGGAGTGTTCTGTTTTCTCCAGCATAATGTGATGGCTTCTTGACTGTTCTAGGAGGTTGTCTAGGCTACCTCTTTTGGTGCCATCTATAAACTTATTTTTTATTATCACTTCCTGCCCTGAAGCCTGGAATAAAACTTCATACCCATGAGCTCTGGTAAACAGCACTCCACGGCATGACCCAACTAGTTTGGGAACAGTCATTTGCAAAGTAATTCATCACGTCCAACACTGGGAGCAAAAGTTCTGGATTCATGTAAGGGAATCTTCCCTGCTAAAGATAATTCCCACTTTCAGTGGAATGACTACAATCCCTGCCACTGGGTGGACGAAAGAAAGGGTCAGTGAAGTGTGGTCCCACCAAACCGGTGACCTGGATGGCTGTGGAAAAGTCAATACTATTGGCACAAATGTGACTTGCATCTGTTTTCCTTCCCTTGTGTGTCTCCTGTCCTACCTTTGGAAGGTCTGCAGGCCATCTCAGGTGGCGCTAGTAGTCAAGAACCCGCCTGCCAATGCAGGAGACATACGAGACACAGGTTTGATCCCTGGGTCAAGAAGATCCCCTGGAGGAGGGCACGGCAACCCACTCCAGTATTCTTGCCTGGAGAATCCCATGGACAGAGGAGCCTGATGGGCTGCAGTCCACAGGGAACACAGAGTCAGACACGAGTGACTTAGCACAAGTTGATTCCTTTGTGCTGACTCTCAACCAACTCTTTGGGTTTATTCTTTGGTGGATCCAAATCTAACGGATTTATCTGCTTTGTTCTATGGAAAAAAACTTGGATGCCAATTTGAATTTTCAAGCTTGGAAATAATTTTGCCCCTAAACACAGTGATTGTCATTTCTGCCAAGTGTCAAGGACCATGGCAACACAGGAGTAGAGTAGATGCCCCTTGGGTTCAAGATCTTATTTTTAAGGTGATAAATGTGTTCCCCTAAAGTCATTTGGGACCTAGCGCCAGACATCCTGGAATGTGAAGTCAAGTGGGCCTTAGAAAGCATCACTACGAACAAAGCTAGTGGAGGTGATGGAATTCCAGTTGAGCTGTTTCAAATCCTGAAAGATGATGCTGTGAAAGTGCTGCACTCAATATGCCAGCAAATTTGGAAAACTCAGCAGTGGCCACAGGACTGGAAAAGGTCAGTTTTCATTCGAATCCCAAAGAAAGGCAACGCCAAAGAATACTCAAACTACTGCACAACTGCACTCATCTCACATGCTAGTGAAGTAATGCTCAACATTCTCCAAGCCAGGCTTCAGCAATATGTGAACTGTGAAATTCCTGATGTTCAAGCTGCTTTTAGAAAAGGCAGAGGAACCAGAGATCAAACTGCCAACAACTGCTGGATCATCAAAAAAGCAAGAGGATTCCAGAAAAACATCTATTTCTGCTTTATTGACTATGCCAAAGGCTTTGACTGTGTGGATCACAATAAACTGTGGAAAATTCTGAAAGAGATGGGAATACCAGATCACCTGACCTTCCTCTTGAGAAATCTGTATGCAGATCAGGAAGCAACAGTTAGAACTGGACATGGAACAACAGACTGGTTCCAAATAAGAAATACATCAAGGCTGTATACTGTCACCCTGCTTATTTAACTTCTATGCAGAGTACATTATGAGAAATGCTGGGCTGAAAGAAACACAAGCTGGAATCAAGATTGCCGGGAGAAATATCAGTAACCTCAGATATGCAGCTGACACCATCCTTATGGCAGAAAGTGAAGAGGAAGTAAAAAGCCTCTTGATGAAAGTGAAAGAGGAGGGTGAAAAAGTGAGCTTAAAGCTCAACATTCAGAAAACGAAGATCATGGCATCTGGTCCCATCACTTCATGGAAAATAGATGGGGAAACAGTAAAAACAGTGTCACACATTATTTTGGGGGGCTCCAAAATCACTGCAGATGGTGATTGCAGCCCTGAAATTAAAAGACGCTTACTCCTTGGAAGGAATGTTATGAGCAACCTAGATAGCATATTCAAAAGCAGAGACATTAGTTTGCCGACTAAAGTCTGTCTAGTCAAGGCTATGGTTTTTCCAGAGGTCATGTATGGATGTGAGAATTGGACTGTGAAGAAAGCTGAGCATCGAAGAATTGATGCTTTAGAACTGTGATGTTGGAGAAGACTCTTGAGAGTCTCTTGAACTGCAAGGAGATCCAACCAGTCCATTCTAAAGGAGATCAGTCCTGGGTGTTCACTGGAAGGTCTGATGCTAAAGCTGAAACTCCAGTACTTTGGCCACCTCATGCGAAGAGTTGACTCATTGGAAAAGACTCTGATGCTGGGAGGGATTGGAGGCAGGAGGAGAAGGGGACGACAGAGGATGAGATGGCTGGATGGCATCACGGACTCGATGGGCGTGAGTCTGAGTGAACTCCGGGAGTTGGCGATGGACAGGGAGGCCTGGCGTGCTGCGATTTATGGGGTCGCAAAGAGTCAGACACAACTGAGCGACTGAACTGAACTGAACTGAAAGTCATTTGCATTGACATCCAACTTCCTTTTCCATTTAATGGAGCAGAAAAGAACTACAAGATCTAATCATCTGACATGGTACCTTTAAAATTAGTATGTCACTGTGTATTTCTGTCAGCTCACGGCAAATCTAGTTCAGAAATACATCTAAAATAATCAAGTGCAGCTTAGAGACTGCAGTGAACACACATTCTTGGGCACTTGGATACTGAATAAATGAATGAAAGAATGAATGAATCCTGGCCTCATGGAAAGCAGGACATAATATCTTCCCTCCATGTACTAGAATAAAGAAAGCCAACAAGAGTAGAAATTTAGAACACCTACTAAGATAAATGGGCCTTTTTATTTGACTTAAAACAACAACAACAACAAATTTTGGGTTCCATTATTTGGGGAGAAAAAGTAACATCCCCAAAGTATCAAGAAGCAGCATTGGGTTCATTTCTATTTTTAAACATACTTGGGAGCAAATTGAACATACTCAGAATGTTTTATTAACCAGAACATTTAGCTTAACTAGTTTAGTTACTGCTCTTTGGAACTCCCTATGATCAGTGAGAGCTCCTGGGTTTGGTTTCTGTGTGGGACACACCGCACAGAGTGCCTACCTGCACAGCGACTGGGCACCCAGCTGCAAAGATCTCCAAGGGGCCAAGAGAGGCGGCTGACAGCAGTTCTCTACGGTGACTGGACTTTACCCTGAAAAGTCCTTTAATGGGAGCAGTAGCTAAATGATACTGGAAAAGGGCCAACCTTTGCTTTCATCCTGTCAACTCAGAGAGGTGGTTTTGCAGCTCAGTAAACGCATATCCTCCTGAAGTGAAAGTTCTTGACAGAATAAGCTGTGTCTTATTTCTGCTCAGTCTCTGGTAGTTCCTGTGTAGTTCGGGTCCTTACAAAAAGCTTGAGGTCACATTATTGAACAAACACTGATCAAGTAACATTCTAATACAAATGGGAAAGCTGAGAAAGGTCTCCCATGACTGAAAATCATGGGAGAAGAATCCAAATTCTCCATCTCATCCAGTGCCTCATTCACTCAGTTTAGAGGAATGGGAACCCTAAACTTGGCATCCATTCCATAAAGGCTATAGGAATAGCTTTCACGAAGCCTATGCTTCGGAAAAATCCCCAACTAGGAATAAGTACAGGTGGTTTTCTATGTCATAGGCAATCCTCTGACAACTTGCATCTTGAGTCCATACTTTAATCTCCAATTAAAGCGGAAAACTGCAGTCTCTGTTGCCAAATTATAGATCTATTTCTTGGCTCACTGAGAAAGGAAACTGCTAACGACTGTAAACAGTCTGTGTGATAATTTTTTTTTTTTGGAAGTATAGTGGACATCCAAATTATGTCAGTTTCACGGGTATGGTGTAGTGATTTGACAATCAAGTACATTATGAAACGACCACTAAGCCTAGTCACAGACTGTCACCAGATAAAGTTATTATAACGTAATAGACTGTATTCTTCACGCTGCATATTACAGTCCATGACTTATTTATTTATTCTATAAGTGAAAGTCTGTACCTCTCACCCACTTCATCTATCACACCCAACTCCCTGCTCCCTGCCCTTCTGACAACCACTGGTTTGCTCTGTCTATATGAACCTGTTTCCATTTTGTTTGTTCATCTGTTTTGTTTTTTAGACTCCACAATTAAGTGAGATCATGTGGTATTTGTCATTCTGACCCATTTTACTCAGCATAATGCCCTTAATGTCCAACTCTATCACTGCAAATGGCAAGGTTTCATTCTTTTTTATGGCTGAGCAATATTCCACTATATATATGTGGGTGTATATATATATATACACATATATATCACATCTTCTTTATTCATTCATGTATTAATGTACATGTGATTTTTTAAGTTAACTGCTATTTAACATATTAACTCTAAACATATTTAGGTTTCTTTAATGTGCCTTTTTCTATAATAATTCCATCAGAAATAAAAAATAACCTCTAGTTTATCAGTTATATACAGTAGTGAACTTCCAAAGTGGAAAGCGTAATTTTTAAAAAAATTATTCACCGCATCTCTGATTACTCTGATTACTAAAGAGCCTCTTGCTGAAAGTGAAAGAGGAGAGTGAAAAAGTTGGCTTAAGGCTCAGCATTCAGAAAACGAAGATCATGGCACCCAGTACTATCACTTCATGGGAAACAGACGGGGAAACAAGTGGAAACAGTATCAGACTTTATTTTTCTGGGCTCCAAAATCACTGCAGATGGTGACTGCAGCCATGAAATTAAAAGACGCTTACTCCTTGGAAGAAAAGTTATGACCAACCTAGATAGCATATTCGAAAGCAGAGACATTACTTTGCCAACAAAGGTCTAGTCAAGGCTATGGTTTTTCCAGTAGTCATGTATGGATGTGAGGGTTGGA
>SJYA01006600.1:0-20277 GCA_006410615.1 Neotragus moschatus
CTGGCTGGTTCCTACTACCATTCATGAAGGCACTGGCTGTGCAGCGGCTTTCTGGTCTACCCCTCTGGCTCCTGGAGGCTGGTGGGGGAGGGTCACCTTCATCAACATTTGGCACTGTTTCATGTAGGCCTATTTTCTTAAAGATGGTGGGAGAGGGAAGTTAACTGTTAATTAATCTGTAGTGTCTCAAATAGTAATAATAAACCAGAAGAAAGAGCTTAAAACATTTTTTTTAATTAAAAAAATTTTTCTTTGGCTACTCATTGTAGCAGGCGGGAACTGTAATCAGTTCCCCTCTATTAGGGCTCTAGCCCGAGCCTCCTGGAGTGGGCGTGGGTGGTCTTAGACTCTGGGCCACCAGGGGAGTCCCAGATCCAGATGCAAGATCCTGACCCAGAACTCACTTGGGGCAAGGAATTGAACTGAAACCTCATTTGGGTTACTAGTTGAAGCTTGCTCAAATTGGTGACTTTTTTTGGTTTTTTGCTTTAAATTTATTTTTTTCTGCCTTTGAAGTATAATTTAAGATATTTTTCTTAAATTTTAGACTGCAATCGATTTGAATAAACTGAGGGGACTTGACGTTTAATCAGGCATGTAGAGTTTGTTTCGTAAGACAGGTTAGTTGGAAAACTGAAGCCTTAGCTTTCCATATAGAGAACTGATCCACGTGTAGTTTCTGAGGCAGTATTGTGTGCAGTGTGCTTATGGGGGGTTACATAAGGATTCAGAAAAGACTTGTTTTTACAGTCCTGACAGACCATGGTACTGGGGCTGTTTGGGGAACTGTTCTGCAGCCGGCAGAACAGTTTCCACCTATGAAATTTTGGTCTAGTGACCCACTTTCTTTTTCTTTTTAAATTATGGAATATTTCAGCGTACAAAAAGCGCAGTGTAATCAGTTTCCAGAAGTTGGCAACTCATGGCCAGTCTTGTTTCATTTTTACGTCTTTCTTTGCCCGTCCCCAATATACTGGGTTTTTTACGGCCAGTCCTAATCATCCCATACTTTTATTTGTAAATATTTCAATACGTATTTCTAAGAGATCGGAATTTAAATGAAAACAAGTACAGATTCACGAACACACCTAAAAGTTGAGCACTCACTCCCTAAAACCGTAAGGTGTCCGGTAGTGTTTAAATCTCCCTGGTGGCTCATGAGTTTTTGTTTTTAACAATCGGCTTCTTCAGGTAAGATCTGCATTTTGGTTCCTGTGTATCTTAAGACTCTCTTAATCCACAGTTTCCGCTCATTTTCCCCTCTGCATTTTATTTGTTGAAAACCGAATTGTTTGCACTATAGAATCGCCCGCAGTCTTGATTCTGCTGTTGACTACATGCTTACAATGCTAACATGGTTTCCTGTATTTTCCATAAACTGATCGTCAGATCCACAGATTTGCTCTGATTTAGATTTGAATTTTAGGCAGGAGTATTGCATAGGCAGTGGTGTTTACTTCTGTCAGGAGGCACATGATATCAAGTTATCTGTTTGTGGTTAAGTGGCTGGGGGTGGCGTAGACAGAATCTTGAAGTTTCAAGCCTGTGTTAACTGGACCTGGATTCTGTTAATCAATAATTAATGCACTGTTTTAATTATCATCACGTCTCCCTTTGTTGACCTTCTCCTTGGGAAACCTGAGACCAGTTCAAAGCATGCAGATTGTGAACCTTGTCTCTTGCAGGGCTTGACATGTAGCTGGCAAGCTTAGATCAGTGCCCTGGTGTGTAAAAGTTGTCAGTGACACTGACTGTAAGGATTGAAACTTCATGACCTTTCAGATCTGTTTCGTTAACTCTTAGCTGAAGTTCCCCCTATTTTGAAATATTGTTCAGAGTTTCAGTTCAGTAATATGGTTCTTGCCCCTGAAGATTGCACCAGCCCTGAGCTTCATTATAAAAGGAAACCTCGAAGGACAGGCTCCAGGGAAAACTCAAAAGATGGAGTACCTCGGCTGCCCGGGGAGAGGGGAGCCGCTCGGCTGCCCGGGGAGAGGGGAGCCGCTCGGCTGCCCGGGGAGAGGGGAGCCGCTCGGCTGCCCGGGGAGAGGGGAGCCGCTCGTCCAGGCGCGAGTCCGTGTGGAGCATCCGTGCCACTGCGGCAGGTGGGCGCTCGTCCGTGCTCACGTGGAGACTGGGTTTGTAGGGCCCTTTGGGGCCAGGAGAGGCCTGCCCTTCCAGCTGGATGGGGCTTTCACAGTAGGGGATGTTTATGCACCGTGTTCATTTTGAACTTTGTTATGAACACAATTTTATGAACTGTGTTTTATTTATACGGGCCATTCCACGGGAAGCAGGTCTATTTTGTTTCTGTTTCTCTGCAGTGTTTTGCCAGGCGCCTATTTTTAGTGATTCTTGTTCTTTCATTCACTCATTTTGAAAGTCAGCTGGGCCAGCCATGCGGTTCGGCTTGGAAGCCCCAGGCGCACTGCTGGGTTCCTGGAGCTCAGCGCCCTGCTTCGTGCTCAGGCCTGTTGCTGCCCTTCCTCCGCGTGTTTAAACTGCCCGCTTTGAAGGTGAGCAGCGTGGAAAATGAGGTCAGGAGGATGACTCGCCTCCCTGTCAGTGCTCGGGATGCAGGCTGGTAGAGTCCTGCCCCGTCCCGGAGAGCCTTCTTACCTGCTGGCAGCTCGGCCCGAGCGAAGCGGCCCGTCCGCTTGTGCCCCACCTGCTGTGCGGGGCTGGCGCCGAGGGTCCTCCTGCTGGGACGCTCGGTGCTCAGAGGGCATTCGCCACTGGCGCAGTCGCCAGGTGCAAGGAGACGCTGTGTGCCTGCTCGGCTGTCTCCACTGATGCCCGTTAACACCAGCATCACCACGGCGCTGGGGCTCTTGTTGTTCGGCGCTGTCTGACTCTCTGTGACCCCGTGGGCTGCAGCAGTCCAGCCTNTTCGCCACTGGCGCAGTCGCCAGGTGCAAGGAGACGCTGTGTGCCTGCTCGGCTGTCTCCACTGATGCCCGTTAACACCAGCATCACCACGGCGCTGGGGCTCTTGTTGTTCGGCGCTGTCTGACTCTCTGTGACCCCGTGGGCTGCAGCAGTCCAGCCTCCCTGTCCTTCGGTGTCTCCCGGAGTTTGCTCAAGCCCATGTCCATTGAGTCGGCGACGCCATCCCACCCTCTCATCTTCTGCCCTCCCCTTCTCCTTCTGCCTTCAGTCTTTCCCAGCGTCAGGGTCTCTCCAAGATCGGCTCTTGGCATCAGGTGGCCAGTGTACTGGGGCTTCAGCTTCAGTTCTTCCAATGAATATGGAGACCTTTGTTGACAAAGTAATGTCTCTGCTTTTAAACAAGCTGTCTAGGTTGGTCATAGCTTTCCTTCCAAGGAGCGAGCGTCTTTTAATTTCATGGCTTCATTTTCTCCAGTGGTTTTGGAGCCCAAGAAAATAAAACATGTCACTGTTTCTACTTTTCCCCCATCTGTTTGCCATGGAGTGATGGGACCAGATGCCATGATCTTCATTTTTTGAATGTTGAGTTTTAAGCCAACTTTTTCACTCTCCCCTTGCACTCTCATCAAGAGGCTCTTTAGCTCCTCTTCACTTTCTGCCATGAGGGTGTTATCATTTGCATATCTGAGGTTATTGATTTTTTCCCAACAGTCTTGGTTCCAGCTGGTGATTCATCCAGCCAGGCATTTCAAATGGTATGCTCTGGATAGNCCTTGCACTCTCATCAAGAGGCTCTTTAGCTCCTCTTCACTTTCTGCCATGAGGGTGTTATCATTTGCATATCTGAGGTTATTGATTTTTTCCCAACAGTCTTGGTTCCAGCTGGTGATTCATCCAGCCAGGCATTTCAAATGGTATGCTCTGGATAGAAGTTAAATAAGAAGGGTGGCAATATACAGCCTTGACGCACTCCTTTCCCAATTTGGGACAGGTCTGTTGTTCCATGTCCAGTTCTAACTGTTGCTTCGACCTGCATACAGATTTCTCAAGAGGCAGGTCAGGTGGTCTGGCGTTCCCATCTCTTTAAGAATTTTCCAGTTTGTTGCGATCCACACAAAGACTTTAGTCAGTGAAGCAAAAGTAGGTTTTTTTTCTGGAGTTCCCTTGCTTTTTCTGATGGTGGAAATCTGGCCTCCGGTTCCTCTGCCTTTTCTGACTCCAGCTTGTGCATCTGGAGCTCTCGGTTCATATCACTGCTGGAGCCTCTCTTGAAAGATTTGGAGCAGAGTCTTGCCAGCACAGATTTTCAGTGGGAAATAACTCTGAAGTGTAAGTCAGTGTCTTCGTTACTGTGAAGAAAGCTATTACTGTATCTTCCTTACTTTTTTTTAGTATCTAGGGAAGAGAAATTTCCTGTTCTGTCTCCATAATGCACTTCAGAGGTTTGAACCTTTTAAAATTTAAATGCTCCTTCATTCAGATTTTTTGGCCACAGATTTATTGTTTCTTAGACGCCAGGTCCTGTGGTGGCTGCCGGGACACACAGGTGGTGTAGCCTCTGCCCTCAGGGTTCGGGTAGGTCAGTTTCAGAGACGCCATCTGGCCCGGGTTGCCTCCGGCCAGGGTTGCCGCCCTTCTCTGTTACCCTGTCCACAGTAGGAGTGGGGAGAGTGCTGATCAGCTACAGTCTGCCTCTGCGTGCTTAGATGACCTGCCGCCTCCGAGCTTTCCTCTGATGAAACGCCCGTGTCTTTAATGCGGTCGGCTTCCAGGCCGTTAGTCATTTTCTGCTGTGGGTCTCCCATCTCTCCGCTTCCCGCGGGCTTGCTGGAGAGTCAGTGGTGGCCTGCGCTCCGGCCGCGCTGGCGGAAGGGCTGCCGGAGCAGCGCTGGACGGAGAGCCTCAGGCCTGGCCGTGCACGTTGCTTCGTCACGGGACCATCATGCTGCAGGCATCACAGCAGAAAGGACCTCGGAGGACAGCATCTGACCCACCCCTGTCATTTTTGCAAACGAGCAGGCTGAGCCTAGAAAGAGGCCGAAAGAAGACCATGAGCGTGGAGCAGAGATCCAGCATAATGACACGTTTTATCCGTAAAACAGACCGGATTTCTGCCTGGCAGTCTCTTCTGTTCTGAAAATGCAGTTGTTTCCAAGATAACTTTGAAAAAAACAAAATATTCTCAATTCTTTTGAAGAACTTTTAAAGGAGGACGATACTGTATGACTGTATTTCTCTCTGAAAAGCTACAATATAATAGATCCATAATGGGTTAATTGTTCACATTTCAAGAAAATGAATCTGAATTCTTTTAAGTATTTCACGTTTTATTTATTCGTCTTTGTATTTACTGCTAACCACATAACTTTAAAATTAAATTTATAAAAGGAAAAACAGTCGTTAGTGCAAACACTACCTGCTTTTATTTTTATCCTTTCCCAGATCACAGTAATTTTTACAAATGTTTTGGCGTGTAGAGCTCGCTGGGCGGCGTGACTCTCGGTGCCCTTCCTGAGCGCAAGCGCGCTGTGCTTCTCCTGTTCCTGACGCCTTTGCCTCCGCAGCTCCAAGCCCGTGGTGGTGTTCCATTTACTGATGAGTGGGGTTGGGAACCTGTAGGCGGGGCTGACTCGGGCGCTCCCGCTTTCCGCCAGGATGTGCTGCTCTTGGGAAGTCCTGCTCTCTTCTCCGTCTGGACCGTCCGTTTACTTTCGGAAGGCCTCTTGGGTGTGTGCTGTTTTGTAGGGGAGGTTTCTTTCTGCGGTCTGTCTCTCCTCCAGTTGTAGCCTAGTTCTGCGTTTGCTCACTGCGAGATAGCGCCCAGGGCTCTGTGTCCCTGCCTCACCCACAGCGTGGCGCACGCAGGGATGACAGCACTGGGCAGCGCCTGGGGGCTGGCGACGCAGGAGCTTGGTGTAAAAACCATGACATTTCTTAAGATATCATGGTACAGCCTGCTGGGGTGCAAACTCTAGCTAATTGTCAGCGTTAAAATCTGTGTTTTAAAGTCGAGGCATAGTTGATTGACAGTGCCGTCAGCATTCAAGTCTGTAAACAGTGAATAGGCCAAGAAGTAACACTCAAGGAGGTGATAAAGTCAGCCGTTCTATTGAACACCTAATAATACCGGCTGTCTCAGTGATGATGCGGAAGATCGCGACAGGGGTGACCAGCACACACATCTTCATTTTCGGTAGAAAAACGATATATTTTACGTGTGCTTGCAAAACGCCCGTCTTTCCTGATGTTAAACAGTGTAGACTGAAATAAAAACTTAGGCTAAAGCGAGTCAGTCAGAAGAGAGAAGGCTGTGCTGTGGAGTCGCCCTCGACAGTGGACCGCGCGCCGACGCTGTAATTGCTAAATTCAGGAGCCACACAGATTAAACACGACTTCACCCACCTAAGGTTTTTCATTGGTTGCAAAACATTTTTTTAATAGTAATGCAAAATTTCATTCAGAAGGTCATTGTGTTGTACTTGTAACCCATCTGTAACACAGTGATGACGGGGCTCTCCGATAAAGCCCTTTAGCTTAAACACATTGATAGGAAGAACTCAGTGACTGTTGGCAGTCTATCACAATATGGTTAAGACTATGAGCTTTGGAGTCAGATATGCCTGGCTCATCTGATAACCCTGGCTCAGCTGCTTACCTTAAACTCTGTGTACGCTGTCTGAACCTAAGTGCCGGATTCGCAGTAGGTGCTTGGGTGACTTCCCTTAGTCCTGAGATGAAGACCACAGTCCTCACTGTGGACCCCCCCACCCCGCCCTGCCGGGCATGGTATGATCTCATCCCCTGTTAGCCCTCAGAACTTGGCTCCTTTGGAGCACAAACACTTAAAATTTTGATGATGTCCAGTTTTTTTCCTTCTGTTGCGTGTGCCTTTAATATCACGTCTAAGAAATGACTGAGAAATGCGTAGTCATGAAGCCTCCCGTCTGTGTTTCCTGGTGCGGGTTTCATGGTCTCAGTCCTGGCGTGCTGGCCTTTGGGCCATCCTGCGTTTTCCGTGTGGTGTGAGGAAGAGGTTAGTCCAGCTTGATTCTTCTGCGAACATCCAGGTGCCGCAGCGCCTCTTGCTGCAAAAGCTCTAGAGGGGAGATCTTCCTGTTCTGGCCTGCATTTTTGACCAGCAGCTCAGAGAGTGTTGAATAGTAATTGTGATGGAAGGCGTCTTTGTTTTCTTTCCTTAAAGAGACATTTCTTATATGTCTCCGTTAAATATGATGTTTGCTCTTTTTTTAAGTTTCTTCTGATTAAGCAATTTCTCTCTAAATAAGGTTTTTAAAAACTTTTTTTATTGGGAAATTTAATGCACACTCAGAAAAGTACATATGAAACAAAACTATATAATGAGTGGATTTTGATAAAGCAGAGGCCTGAGTTACCGTGACCTTGGTCAAAAATACAAGGTCATTTGCTGCTGTTCCAGGGTCAGGAGAGAGGAGTGCGCTTCTGACGCCTTTGATGTTAGAGCCGCCAGCCAGCCCAGGACATTCAGAAGGTGGTCAGGGTGGCATCACGCCCACTGTCCCCTGACAGTGGCTGCACCCCTGAGAGGCGCCAGTCGCCAGCTGTGGCCTGGCTGGGCCACTGCGGCTGCTCGCGCTTGCGCTTCCAGGACGCGCCTGCCCTTGGGTGGGGCACAAGCACCAGGCCCTCCCCGTGTCCCGTTCCCTGTGTGTCCTTGCTCTGTGAACGGCGCCTCCCTCTGCCCAGCTGTCCTGGAGGCCTGGGTGGTGTCTGTGACGCCGGTTTTCTGCATGCCCCTCCAGTGCGTCCTGTGTTAGGTGCTTCCTAGGCCTGGGGGCGTGTAAGGACCAAGACGGACGTGGTCCTCCGTGAGCCTCCCGCCCCCAGACCGTGCGGGTTCATCTCCGGAGCACCTCCGGGCGCCGCTCCAGCCGGTCTGCTTCCATTCGGTCTCTCGTTCGTTCCGTCGGTCCCAGCCTTTGTCCCTCACCTGCGCCACAGAAGGAGTCTGCCGACGGGCCCCGTCTCCCCTCCGGCTTCCTGCTCTCTGAGCCGAGCGTTGTGAACGTCCGCGCTCCCTGAAGCCCTTCCGCGGCTCTCCAGGCTCTTCTCGCCGCTCCCGGCCTTGGGTTCCGCGCCTGCAGCCGCGCGGCTTGTCTCTCAGTCCATCAGCCGGTCGTCTCTCGTCCCGCGTCCCCAGCCTCGCCGCGGCTCCCCGCCTGCCCTCCTTCCGGGTCTCAGGGCCTCGGCCCCGCCGCGGCGCCCGGTGCCGTTCTGTGCCGCGCGCTTCTGTGCTCCCCTGGTGGTGTGCAGCCGGCCTGCCTTTGGGCGCTGGTTGTAGCCTCTTAGAGCTTCTGATTTAACTGACTGACTGCCCTTCACCAGACTTCAAGGTCTGAGGGTCCAGGGACTGTGCCTGACTCATCCACCATTGTGTTAACTGCTCCCACCGTACCATCTGTTAAACTCTAGACATTAGGACCAGCTGTTTACTCAGTGAGTGAATTCATGAGAAGGAGGGGGTGGTGGCAAGGGAGGAGCAGTGAGTTGTTCCAGAGAATAATTTAATGAAAGTAATCAGAATTGGAATTTGAGTTCCTGTTTATAAGCTGCAAAGTATATGATTTTCTTTCTTAGTAATTGGTTCTCATTTTAGGTTTTCTATTGGTTAAACTCTGCTCGGTTAGGTCTCAGAGGGAATTAGGGACTGGGCATCGTGTCCTTATGTCTTTCAAAGGTAAACAGAACAAGGAGAGCATAGACCAGGATTCAGGTGCGAGAAATACTGCAGTTTAGAGCCTTGACCTTCAGGCAGTCTGTCAGCATGAGGAGTAGAGCTGTTAGGAGTAAGCATCTTTGATACAGAAGGTTTTTGCGGTCAGTGCAGTTCAGTTGCTCAGTCGTGTCCAACTCTTTCCGACCCCATAGACCGCAGCACGCCAGGCCTCCCTGTCCATCACCAACTCCTGCAGCTTGCTCAGACTCACGCCCATCGAGTCGGTGGTGCCACCCAGCCACCTCACCCTCGGTCGCCCCTTCTCCTCCCGCCCCCAGTCCCTCCCAGCGTCAGGGCCTTTTCAGATGAGCCGGCTCTTCGCGTCCGTCTGTCTTGCTCACAGACAGTTGCTGAGTTCGAAGTACTACAGGTTTTGCATCAACTTGAAGCAAATTCTGAATTGAGTGACTTCGTAGAAACATGAGAATTGCAGTAGTGATGAAGCATCTTCCAGTGTGGTTTGGAACTCGGTGTGTGAATGCAGCCTTGTCCCTAAAAAGACTTCTGGCCTTTTAGAAATCACAGGTGAATTAGATAAAACTAGTCTTTATTTTAATTTGATGTGAAATTGCCCCAGAAGTTATTTGTAATAAAGTAATATGAGAAGGATCGTTAACGTTTTCTCAGTATAATGTAAATGTCGAATAATAGGATAGGGAGTGAACCAGAGCCCGTGCCGGACGGCGCGTCTCTTCTCTGAATGCTGGGCGCTCACCTGTGCCCTCAAGGGCTGCAGGGCCCGTAACGAGAGGGAAGAATCAGCCTCCTCCCCCAAGGATGCGACGCCTTTGGGTGGGACGAGACGTTATTGCGGAGCAGATAGTTACTGGCTGTGTGAGGGGGGTGACTGTGTGGAGTGGACAGTGTGGGGTGACTGTGTGGAGTGGACAGTGTGGGGTGACTGTGTGGAGTGGACAGTGTGGGTGTTCTCAGGAGGCTGCGGTTGCTTCAGTTAGAAAAGGCACTGTTTGGGGCAGGCTGTGGGCATCTCTCGACTGCTTGTCGAGTAAAGAGAGTGACTGTTTTGGCAGAGAAGAGCGATGTGAGAAGGAGAGCATTCTAACTGATTGATGCGATGAGGCTGTTTCGGATGACTGAGTCAGAGCTGGACACGGAGCAACAGACTGGTGCCAAATCGGGAAAGGAGGACGTCAAGGCTGTATATTGTCACCCTGCTTTTTTAAATTCTATGCAGAGGACATCATGAGAAACGCTGGGTTGGAAGAACACAAGCTGGAATCAAGATTGCCGGGAGCAATATCAATAACCTCAGATATGCAGGTGACACCACCCTTATGGCAGAAAGTGAAGAGGGGCTAAAGAGCCTCTTGATGAAAGTGAAAGCGGAGAGTGAAAAAGTTGGCTTAAAACTCAGTATTCAGAAAACTAAGATCATGGCATCTGGTCTCATCACTTCATGGTGAATAGATGGGAAAACAGTGGAAACAGTGAGAGACTTTATTTTTCTGGGCTCCAAAATCACTGCAGATGGTGACTGCAGCCATGAAATTAAAACATGCTTGCTCCTTGGAAGAAAACTTAAGACCAACCTAGACCGCATATCAAAAAGCAGAGACATTACTTTGCCAACAAAGGTCCGTTTAGTCAAAGTCCGTTTTGTTTTTCCAGTGGTCATGTATGGATGTGAGAGGTGGACTGTAAAGAAGCTGAGCACTGAAGAATTGATGCTTTTGAACTGTGGTGTTGGAGAGGACTCTTAAGAGTCCCTTGGACTGCGAGGAGATCCAACCAGTCCATCCTAAAGGAGATCAGTGCTGGGTGTTCATTGGAAGGACGGCTCTTGAAGCTGAAACTCCAATCCTTTGGCCACCTGATACAAAGAGCTGACTCATTTGAAAAGACCTTGATGCTGGGAAAGATTGAGGACAGGAGGAGAAGGGGACGACAGAGGATGAGATGGCTGGATGGCATCACCGACTCAGTGGACATGAGTTTGAGCAAGCTGCAGGACTTGGTGATGGACAGGGAGGCCTGGCGTGCTGCGGTCTATGGGGTCGGAAAGAGTTGGATGCGACTGAGCAACTGAACTGACCGACTGGCTGGGGCGGAAGCAGCAGAGGTTAAGGTGTGCGGTGGCGTGTGGAGTGGGTTCCATGGCCCCGCGATGAGGGGGACACAGAATGGTGAGACTTAGCAGACGGGGAAGGCAGGAGAGGCCAGAGGCAGAGGCGGCCGTAACATGTGGACAGTGCGCTGGGTCCAGCAGACCCTCGTCCAGCACCCGTCGGGGGCCGGATGCTGGGAGCACTGGTGAGGAAGCCCCGCCCGCCACCCGGCCGTGAGCAGGTGCAGGATGGCACGAGGAGGCTGGTGCGCGGCAGAGAGGGGCGCGGTCCAGGCGTGTCCAGCTCGAGGTGAGGCTGGGAGATATCTGACCACTGACGTGCGCTCAGCAGTCGGAGTTGGAGAAGGGCTTGGGTCTGAGGCGTCTTGGAGTCAGAGGTGACAGGCCTAGGGGCCGTGACCGGTTGTGGCGTCCTCTCCTCCGTGGCCCCAGCTCCCTTCGTGTGGGGTGCTGGCACTGCCCCCTCCCGGCCCCGCTCGCCTGAGCTGCTCAGCGGAGCAAGAGAAACCCGTGACGTTTCTCCTTGGCTGCAGACACGCTGAGGTTTGTAGTTAAGCAGCAGATGTTTAGGGTGGGATGCGGGGCTGGGACGTGTGGATGTCAGCCCTGGTCCCGCCACGCAGAGCTCCAGCCGGCCGCTTCCTCGGTGCCGGCTCACCGCAGGTGAGGGGAGGGTGTTGGCAGTGTCCAACTCGGGCTGCTCTGAGCACCGGTTCAGTGAGCGTGTAAGGTGCCGAGCACACTGCCGGGCACAGCGCACGCGTCTTGGCTGGGGATGCGGGCTGTGCGATACCTCGTCTGGGCCCTCCTTACCGCCTGCCAGCGTCGTCCCAGTCTGGTGACTGTGCTGCAGGGACCACCCACATCTTCACTCTGCTGGGAGGGAAGGTGACCTAGTCATTTACGTAAAAAAAAGGAAAGGCACGTTCGTTTGGGGCTCCTGCTGGGCGCTGTCTCCTTCCTCTCCTCTCAAAGGCTGCCTGTGCCCTCCCCTGCCCCGGCCCTGTGCCCCTCTGCCTTCCTGCCCCCCTTCCTGCCCCTCTCTGCCTTCTGCCCTCCACACTGCGGGCGTCTCCACTCACCGCTGAAGCGGCCTCCGGAAGTCCAGTCCCACAGTCTTCCTGCATTTCTCAGACTTTGCTCCTTTGTCCTCAGACTCTCTGTCCTGCTCTCCCTCCTGCGTCCTATTGAAACTGCTCTCCTGAAGGTTGCCACTCTTTCAGACTTGCTAAACGCCTCGCCTCGCTTCCTCCTCGGTTTCTTTCCTTTTGGGCCATTTCGTATGCTGTGCACTTGGCCCCTTTTATTACTGAGGACTTTTCTCGTCCTTCGGCTTCATTGCTTGTCCCCCGCTGTTCTCTTGCATCCCGAATCCCTCCTTCCCACTAACCCCCCACTGCCCTTCTTCCCAGACGTTCACCCTCGGCCTGCTTGGCCACCTCTCGTTTCTCCGTTGGTGGCCTTGCCCGCCCCAGGGCCTCGTCTGGAGCTCCTGCGTGGGTTGTATCCAGGTCTGTCCGGCCCTCCGTCTTGGTGTTTCCAGAGCAAAACTGTTTCCATGCCAGACATGGACCTGTTCCCCCGCCTTGTCTTTGAGGGGGAAGCTGTCATTCCCCTGTTGCTGCCCGTCTGACTGCATGAGACTCAGCACCGCCCTGGCGAAGGTGGAGGGGGGAAAGCACCCGAGCTGGCAGGGCTGGGGCAGCCCTGGGGCCCCCTCCTGGGGCTCAGCACGCTGGGAGTCGCGGCGGCCTCCATGGAGGTCAGAACAGACCTCCCCCGCTTTTAAAACACGGTCACTGCTGAATCTGATTCCACACCACAGTATTTCTTAGAATACAGAGGCCTGGGCCCCCTTAGGAAGCCCCCGCTCAGGGGGCCCAGCCTGGCAGTCTGCATTTTCCCTTGCATGCAGACCATTCTGATGCGGCGCTGTGTCTGGAAACCCTTGGAGTGCTGTGGCACCCGCGGTGTCTCAGCCCGCCTTGGCAGTTCCCGTCTCTCCTCCCGGCCGTGCCCGAGGACTAGCGCGGACAGAGCCTGCCCTGCCTGCCCGCCCTCAGCTCCGGCTCCCGCAGCTCTGCCTGCCGCGGTGCCCCTGCCCGTCTGGTGCTGTGGTTCGGTCCCTAAACTGTGTCTGGCTCTGTGTCCCCATGGTCTGTAGCCCGCCAGGCTTCAGCAGTATGTGAACTGTGAACTTCCTGATGTTCAGGCTGGTTTTAGAAAAGGCAGAGGAACCAGAGATCAAATTGCCAACATCCCTCGGATCACGGAAAAAGCAAGAGAGTTCCAGAAAAACATCTATTTCTGCTTTATTGACTATGACAAAGCCTTTGACAGTGTGGATCACAAGAAACTGGAAAATTCTGAAAGAGATGGGAATACCAGACCACCTGACCTTCCTCTTGAGAAAGTATGTATGCTGTCAGGAAGCAACAGTTAGAACTGGACAGGAAACAACAGACTGGTTCCAAATAGGACAAGGAGTACGTCAAGGCTGTATATGGTCACCCTGCTTATTTAACTTATATGCAGAATACATCATGAGAAATGCTGGACTGGAAGAAACACAAGCTGGACTCAAGATTGCCGGGAGAAATATCAATAACCTCAGATATGCAGATGACACCACCCTTATGGCAGAAAGTGAAGAGGAACTAAAGAGCCTCTTGATGAAAGTGAAGGAGGAGAGTGAAAAAGTTGGCTTAAGGCTCAACATTCGGAAAACGAAGATCATGGCATCCAGTCCCATCACTTCATGGGAAATAGACGGGGAAACAGTGGAAACAGTGTCAGACTTTATTTTTCTGGGCTCCAAAATCACTGCAGATGGTGACTGCANGATCCCCTGGAGAAGGGAAAGGCTACCCAGTCCAGTATTCTGGCCTGGAGAATTCCTTGGGCTATATAGTCCATGGGGTCAAAAAGAATCAGACATGACTGAGCAACTTTGACAAACAATCAAAATATATACACACACATATATATCTGTGTAAACACAGATCTATATAAATATATATATTCTTTTTCAGATGATTTTCCCTGACATGTTATTAGAAAATATTGAATATAGTTTCTGATGCTATACAGCCCTTGTTGTTTAAATTAATATATTTATATATTTGTATATTTATATATGTTGTTGTTGTTTAGTTCCGAACTTGTGTCTGACTCTGCGACCCCGTGGACAGTAGCCCGCCAGGCTATGCTCACCATGGGATTCTCCAGGCAAGAATATGGAGTGGGTTGCCATTTCCTTCTCCAGGGGATCTTCCCCACCCAGAGATCAAACCCATGTCTCCTGCAGTGCAAGTGGATTCTTTACCACTGAGCCGCCTGGGAAGTCCAGATCTATATTTAGTGGTGCATATATGTTAGTCCCAACCCCTAACTTATCCCTTTCCCGCACTGGCCCCTTTGGTAACCATAAGTTTGTTTTCTATGTCTGAGAAAATGCTTATTTAGTTCAAAGTCTACACCATAGAGGGCTTCCCGGGTGGCACCAGTGGTAAAGAACTGGCCAATGGGGGAGGCGTGAGAGGGCACGGGCTCCATCCCTGGGCACGGAAGACCCCCCGGAGGAGGATCCCACCCCAGTATCCTTACCCAGAAAAATCCATGGACAGAGGATCCTGGCGGGCTTACAGTCCACACGGTCACAAAGAGTCAGATATGACCAGAGTGACTTCGCAGGCATGCACTACCCCATAAAACAAACTCTTGATGGAAACCATCAACAAAAGCTTAAGAGGCCTTACCAGAGAAAAAGAAATATGCTGATAGATGGGCAAAAGGATAAAGGTACGTCACTAAAATAGGCAACAGATTTGGGGGGAAATTAATTTTCATACAGTTCAGGATTTCTTCAAAGTTTTAAAGCTCCCAAANGCTTAAGAGGCCTTACCAGAGAAAAGGAAATATGCTGATAGATGGGCAAAAGGATAAAGGTACGTCACTAAAATAGGCAACAGATTTGGGGGAAAATTAATTTTCATACAGTTCAGGATTTCTTCAAAGTTTTAAAGCTCACAAAGCATGAGTATCTGAAGGCGGTGGGTGGCGGGTGACTAGCAGAGATAACTGTTTCTCTATAACCCCCAGACTTCCTCTGGCTGTCAAACAAAGTCACGGGCCTACCTAATGATCTCCACAGCTCTCTGCTTGTCTGAAACTTTGATCTTCGTTGCTGTCTGCTGGCTTAAGGCTTACACCTTTGCTCTTAATAAAAGAAAAGAGAGCTACTTAACTAAATCTCCTCACCATTAAAAGCAATTGGTTTTACAATCACTTTCAAGTCCCCCTCAGAGAAAGCTGCTACAAAAAATATCTACTTTGATGTGTCATGGAGCTTAATCAGACTTTCTAGAGTCAACAAACGGGAAGAGAAAAATCCAATAAAATACTTAAAAACAATTGTGAGTCGGTTTGATAGAGTCTGAGTAGCATGTTTGTGCACTTGGAGATCTGCCAGTATTAAATAGAATCCAGTTGGTATGGACTGAAGGATTCCTGGCAGCAAATCAGGACAGAAAATCTGACCAAATAATGTCTGCTCGAGTCAGTGACAACAAAAATCTGTCCCCTGGCTGGTACTGCTGTGAGTAAATGGATGGGTATTTTATTGAAACATGGACCTGTGAAAGAACATTGTCATGCCCATGTTCTAAAGAATCCAATTGAACAAAATCAGGGATTTTTCAATATCTATCATTTTTTTTAACAAAGGGTGTCATCCTAGAAAGAAAAGAAAAAAAGCTTAAAGAAAATGTAAGACCACATTCACATTTTTAAAAGTCAAGTTGAAAATTCCAGATGTGTTAAAAAGAAATATCACTCCTTCTGCGCCCTTGTTAATTTTCAGGAAAAGTCAAGCGACTGCGCCAAGCCAAGGAGGAAGCGATGGCAGAAACTGATCAGTACAGAATGCAGCGAGATGAGGAATTTCGACAGAAACAGGCAAAGGTGAGTAAGTGAGTCAGCACCGGGTTTTTTGCAGCATAGACTCTAAGGCGTGAATATATTCATTAATAATGTGAAAAAGTTGGCTTAAGGCTCAACATTCGGAAAACGAAGATCATGGCATCCAGTCCCATCACTTCATGGGAAATAGACGGGGAAACAGTGGAAACAGTGTCAGACTTTATTTTTCTGGGCTCCAAAATCACTGCAGATGGTGACTGCAGCCATGAAATCAAAAGACGCTTACTCCTTGGAAGAAAAGTTATGACCAACCTAGATAGCATATTCAAAAGCAGAGATATTACTTTGCTGATTAAGGTCCGTCTAGTCAAGGCTGTGGTTTTTCCTGTGGTCATGTATGGATGTGAGAGTTGGACTGTGAAGAAGGCTGAGCGCCAAAGAATCGATGCTTTTGAACTGTGGTGTTGGAGAAGACTCTTGAGAGTCCCTTGGACTGCAAGGAGATCCAAACAGTCCATTCTGAAGGAGATCAGCCCTGAGATTTCTTTGGAAGGAATGATGCTAAAGCTGAAGCTCCAGTACTTTGGCCACCTCATGCGAAGAGTTGACTCATTGGAAAAGATTCTGGTGCTGGGAGGGATTGGGGGCAGGAGGAGAAGGGGACGACAGAAGATGAGATGGCTGGATGGCATCAGTGACTCGATGGACGTGAGTCTGAGTGAACTCCGGGAGTTTGTGATGGACAGGGAGGCCTTACGTGCTGCGATTCATGGGGTCGCAAAGTGTTGGACACAACTGAGCAACTGAACTGAACTGAACTGATAGAGTATTCAAAAAGGTCTGGTATTGAACATATGGATATGGAGATTCAGAGTCCAGAGAAGCAGTCTAGGTTAGAGATAAAAAACTGGGTGGTATTTTAAGCACTGGATTTGTGAAGAGACATAAAGGGGAACGTGAACACAAGAAGAGCAGAGAGTCTATTATGAAGCTAAGCAAAACGAGAGCATTTGAGGACAGGTACTTGTGTCTAGCGTGCCTGGATACAGGTATGTTGCGAGGCAATCTTGACTCAAAAAGGCGGGGAAGGGCTGATCACAGAGTTACCATATCATTCAGCCATTCCCATTCCTACAAATATATTCAAGAAACATAAAAACATAGCCTCATACACATACAAAATTGCAAATCAATGTTCATAGCCACATTATTCATAACAGCCAAGAAGTTGAACCAACTCAATGAACTGACAAAAGAATAAGCAAAATGTGGTGTTTCCAAACAATGAAATAGTAAAGAAATGAAGTAATGATACAGGTTATAACTCTGGATGAACTTAAAACCATCATGCCAAGTGAAAGAAGCCAGCTACTTATTACATGATTCCAGTTCTATGACATGCCCAGAATGTGTAAACCTATAGAAAGCAGCTTCTTCATTGCCCAGGGCTGGGCAAATGATAGCTGAAAAGTGCAGGGTTTCTTTCTGACATGATGAAAATATTCTAAAATTGATTATGATAATGGTTGCACAATTCTATGATGATACTAAAACTCATTGAATTGTTCACTTTAAATGAGTGAGTTGGATGGTATATGAATTATATCTCAATAATGCTGTTAATAGATAATATGAAAGGACAGTTGAAAGCATAGATAAGATGAATGTAAGCACAAAGGCTGAAAAGTTATTAAAAATCTCTCCAGGTTTATCTAAAGAAAAGTAATCTTCCATCCATTGCAATAGGCATTATAAGCAATGAGTGATAGGTAAGTATGAGTGATAGGTTAAGTATTGGAGTCAAGGAAAAAAGGAGTCAAATCAATTTAACTCCCCACCTGCTTGGTGAAAGCAAAGGTCAAAGGGTAGGTGGACTACTTAGAAATGCATATAAATAATCAAGTAACATTTTCAAACAATTTATTTCACATGTAAATATAAAATGTTTCAGAACAGCACAGTTTTTGCATTTTTGTAAGTGTTAATTTCTGTGGAGAAAATCCACACTAGGAGTCTCATTGTTTAGGCTCCCACAGGCTCCCCATTTCCTTCACTGCAGTAAGGGTTGCCGTATGGAAGGGAGAAAAACAGATATTTCCAGTTAGGCCTAGTATACAAATTTAGTTCTCGAGATTTCTGGAAGGAAAATGACAAAACACTTAACAGAATAGCCACTTGAGGAGGGTGGGAACCTTCTTTCCTCTTTTTTTCCCCTTCTTTCCTCTTTTCTTCCAGTAAGGCAGAGCATTGGCTCACTCTGGTTGTTCCTCCCCAAAGGGCCTTGCTCTTCACATCTCCCTAACTCTGCCCCCAACCTCCACCCCCCACACTCCATCCTATCCTCCCACCCCCCACCCCACCCCCAACTCTCTCTCCTTCTCCATAGTCAATTCTTCTTAACGAACCAGCCAACCACATNGACATGACTGAGTGACTGAACTGAACTGAATCCTTTAAAAATTTTTTTCTTTTATATTGGAAGATAGCTGATTTACATTGTTAGTTTCAGGTGTATAGCAAAGTGATTCGGTTTTATATATACATATATCTATTCTTTTTCAGACTCTTTTCCCATTATAAGTTATTACAGAGTCTAGAATTGAGTTCCCCATTCTATATAGTAGATCCTTGTTGGTCTATTTTATATATAGAAGTGTGTATATGCTATTCCCAGCTTCCTAATTTATCCCCCCATGTCTCTCCTTCGGTAACCATAGTTTGTTTACTGTGACTCTCTGTTTTGTAAATAAGCTCATTTGTATCATTTTTTTTTAATTCCACAAATAAATGATATTTTTCTTTCTCTGATTTACTTCAATTAGTATGACAATCTCTGGGTCCATCCATGTTGCCACAAATGGCATTATTTCAGTCTTTTTCATCACTGAGTAGTATTCTATTTTATATATGTACCATATTTTCTTTATCCATTCCTCTGAGATGGACATTTAGATTCCTTCTTTGTCTTGGCTATTGTAAATAGTGCTGCAATGAACACTGGAGAACATGTTTCCTTTCTAATTATGATTTTCTCTAGAAATACTCCCAGTTGTGTAATTGCTGGGTCATATGGTAGCTCTATTTTTAGTTTTTTAAGGAGCCTCCATACTGTTCTCCATAGTGGCTACACCAATTTACATTCTGACCAACAGTACAGGAGGGTTCCCTTTTCTCCACATCCTCTTCAACGTGTATTGCTTATAGACTTTTTGATGATGGCCATTTTGACTATTGTGGTGTGATACCTCATTGTAGATTTGATTTGCATTTCTCTAATAGTGATGTTGGGCATCTTTTCATGTGATTTTTGCCCATCTGTATGTCTCCTTTGGAGAAACGTCTATTTTGATCTACCTATCTTTTGATTGGGCTGTTTTGTTTTGTTTTTTGATATCGAGCTGCATGAGCTATTTGTGTATATTGGAGATAAGTCCCTTGTTGGTCTCACCATTTGCAAATATTTTCTCCCATTCTGCAGGCTGTCTTTTCATTTTGTCTATGGTTTTCCTTGCTGTGCAAAAGCTTTTAAGTTTAACTTGGTCCCATTTGCTCATTGTTGTTTTTACTTTCATTATTCTAGAAGGTGTATTCAAAAAGATATTGCTGCAATTTATGTCAAAGAGTATTCTGTCTATGTTTCCCTCTAATGATTTTATAGCATCCAGTCTTACACTTAGGTCTTTAACCCACTTTGAGTTTATGCTGGTATATCGTGTAAGAGAATGTTCTAATTTCATTCTTTTACATGTGGTTGTCCAGTTTCCCCAGAACCACTTACTAAAGAGACAATCTTCTCTCCATTGTATATTCTTGCCTCTTTGTCATAAATTAATCAACTATAGGTGTGTAGCTTTGTTTCTGGGCTTTCTATTCTGTTTCATCGATCTATGTTTGTCTTTGTGCTGGCACCATTGTTTTAGTTTTTTGTTGTTTTTTTGTTAAGGAAAAGAAAATTTAAAAAAGAAAATTTCTTTTTAATTAAAAAAAAATTATTTTAGCTGTTCCAGGTCTTCATTGCAGCATGTAGGATCTTTAGTTGTGGCATGTAGGGTTTTTAGTTGCAGCATGTAGGATTTAGTCCTCAGATCAGGGATCAAATCCAGGCCCCCTACCTTGGGATCATAGAGTCTTAACACCAGGGCAGTCCTAAGTACCATGTTGTTTTGATTACTGTTGTAGCTTTATAATATAGTCTGAAGTCAGGAAACCTGATTCCTCTGTTTTTACTTTTCAAGATTGCTTTGACTATTCGAGGTCTTTTGTGTTTCCATACAAATTTTAAGAATTTTTATTCTAGGTCTGCAAAAAAGACCATTGGTAATTTGATAGGGATTGCATTGAATCTGTATATTGTCTTGGATAATATAGTCATTTTGACAGTATTGGTTCTTCCTAAAACTTCTATACATTTTAATGCCTATTTTAGTTTGTCAGTTGTTCTCTTTTGCATTGAGAAATAATTAGCATTAAGATAAAATTACTTCCTTTTCCTTCAATAAAAGTGCATCTCCATCCCTCATACCATTTTTTAAACAAAATGAACATATTCTACTTATCTTCAATAACCTCAGATATGCAGATGACACCACCCTTATGGCAGAAAATGAAGAAGAACTAAAGAGCCTCT
>SJYA01006601.1:0-20683 GCA_006410615.1 Neotragus moschatus
AGAGGAGAGGTGGGACCACAGTGTACACACACACAGGACCTCTCTCTAAAGGTCAGAGGAGAGGTGGGAGACAGTGGTACAGACACACAGAGGTGACTCCTCCCTTGTGGAGCCCCTGCCTTCAATGAACCAAGAGACTCAGACTTGGAATGATGACTAAGCAGCTTGCCATTTGGCCCGCCTGGCAGTGGGACCCAGGCAGACTGAAGAGTGCCAACGGCTGCAGAGGGAAAGAGTTCTTCTAGTACTTCCTACAAAAAAATAAAATAAAATAAAGAGAAGGGGATGCTTGTGTCTCTTTTCTGACACTCAGATTACCAAAGGGAGAAACTGCTACGAGTATGTGGATGGAAAGGACACGTCTCTGGCCAACTGGATGAGGTGAGTGCGGTGAGTCGCAGTTTGTGGATGCCGCTCTTCCCTCAAGCCCCCACCCCTTTCCTTCTCAACCTGTCTCCCTCAATAGCTTTCACCTCTTCTTTCCTCTTTTTCCTCCATATCACGGCCTTTCATTTCAAAAGACATTTGAAGGAAATAAAAATATAGCATATATTGTGCCCTCAAAATACAAGTCTATACGCTGAACAAAACTAGGGGACTTGAAAACAACTTGAGGAGTCTCGATTCACCAGGGACACTTTAACTCACTTAACTGACACTTACCAAGCACTTTATGTTCCAGTTTAGACAGTGAACTTCATTACTAAAGCAGATCACATATCCCATGTCCTTTTGGAGAACAACTGCAGACAGACACTAGCCAATTGATTTTAGGAACAGTAACCTTAATTTTTCTGTCTTTGAGAAACTGCACAGCACCAGGATAACCTAACATGGGAGACCTTGAGTCCATGTAGGCAACAACCTCCCCAGGCTCGGTTCCAGTGAGAAGTGGGCCCTGAGGCCTTGGGAGGAATGGGGGGCAGGATGGCCGTGAACAGGGCCGTTCTCTGAGGGCCGCTCCTTTCATCAGGGCAGGAAGAAAGAAAGTAAACTATCACTCTTCTGGGTCTCAGGCTACATCAGAGCACTCTCCAAGTTTCCATGGGAGGGGGAGGGCAAGTGAATACGACCCTGGATACACGTGGGGAGACTGGAGGAAAGCCTCGGGAGAGAAGGCAGGCTGGGTGAGTGCTGAGGGCTGCATGCTGGCAGAGGAGCACCGAGCCCTGTGGAATGAGAGAGAACTTAATTCAGAGTTTAGAGGAGCTGGAGGTCACCAGCCCCACAGACAGTCCAGGTGGAGAGGAGTCTGGAACTGGGCTCTATAAAGTGGCCAATTAGGAAAGGAGAGAAAAACATTCCAGCCAGGAAGAGGACCGGAGACAGGATCTGGAAACGGGAATTCACATGGCCTGGTCAAAGTTTGAACAGAAGGTCCCCATGAGGGGCGGTAGAAGCCATGGCAGCCTCAGAGCCTGAAGGCAAGGAGCTGGGCATGGCCCGACAGTGGAAGGGACTCATCACCTGAGGTTTCTTTCCCTTTCCCTGCTTCGACCCCAGGTATGTGAACTGTGCCCGGGACGACGAGGAGCAGAACCTGGTGGCCTTGCAGTATCACGGGCAGATCTTCTACCGAACCTGCCAGGTGGTCAGGCCGGGCTGTGAGCTACTGGTCTGGTACGGGGACGAGTATGGCCAGGACCTCGGCATCAAGTGGGGTAGCAGCGGGGAGAGCGAGCTCGCGGCCAGGAGAGGTGAGCGCCACCCTTTTCCAGCGCCCCATCCCATCCTGGGGAGCCTCCCTGGTCCGACTCCAAAGCAGAGTACAATCGAGTCCAAAGTCAGTTGGGTCGCAATTAAAATGCCTCAGAATCCGATTCATTTCATATGACCATTAGGAACAATTTTTTATATTAAAAATGTTAGTTCTAATTGTTAATACTTCATGCAAAAAAAAAAATGTAACATCACCTTCTGCTGAAAGGCTTAGAAGCAAAAAGCAAGTTTTCTAGCGCCTACCAGCCCTCTCCCCTTACCTGTTTCTTCCTCATTTCCTCCTATTTCTAAGCGACATGTGTGCAGCGATTTGCATTCAGTTACTGTTTCAGTTTGTTGTCATGTGAGCTCACTCTGTGCCAGACAGTGCTCCACGCACCAAAACAGACAGAACCACTGCCCCGGGGCAGCATGGGCTTCACACCAGACGGGGGCTGGTCCTCTGAGGAAAACCAGGGCAGGGAAACCACCTCCAATCAGCGTGAGCAGAGGGTGGGGTGTGGTGCAGGGTGGTGGGCAGGCTCTCTGCAGAGATAACACCTGTAGGAAAGGATTCCAGGCAGGGGAGTAGCCAGTGCCGCAGCCCCAGGGCTGGGAAGAGAGGCCATGCCAGTGGTCGCAGGAGGAAGCACAGAGGGAGAGGAAGGAGGCTGGATGGGACAGGGAAGCCTCAGGGCCCGTGTCCATGTGCAGGCCCCAGGGCTCTTCCTGGGTGACACAGAACTGTGCGGCTTGCAGCTGCAAGCGGCATGTTCTCTGTGCTAAGACGATGCTTTGGTTCATTTTCGGGAAGAGACAGCAGTGGGGAGTCCCCTCAGAGATCAGTTCACTGCCAGACATGAGGGGAGAGTGGGCTGAATAAAGATGCTCGGGAGTGAGGGTGTGAGGAGTCTGGCTGGAGATGTATTTTTAAACAGGGCTTCTTGGTGCATGTTAAACGCACTGAGACTGAGCGAAATAAATGAGGTGTGAATACTGGTGAGGCTTGAGAAAGGACATGCCTTTATTTTACGATTTATGGAAAACTGAGAGAGGCGCAATTTGTGAACCAGTTGGGGCAGCAGGAGCCAGAGACCTGTAGTCAGTGGGACCTGGGCCGCCCAGTCTAGTTCAGTCTGAAACTCACTTCCTGCAGAGATCGGCAAAAAGCCTGCTCTTTGAAGCAGGAACGGCAAAGTCAGCCTTACTCACACCTGCTCTAACCACCCCCTGTGCCGCCTCCCACACGCAGGGAGCTCAAGGCCAGGTGCCCCTAACTTCATAGACCCTTGCCCCTCCCGGGGGGCCACTCAGGAGGAGTCCCCGAGTCATCAGGCCTTATCTCTCAGGAGGGTGAAATACCTGTGGCCGCTGTGACATGGCTTTTCACACACTTACACGCAGGGAAAGGCTCCTGCAAATCCACCTCTATCCGGAGAGATGCTGCCTCTGCTGCTGGAAAGTCCCTAGTCTGGTGATAGGTAGAAAAGGCCCTTGCCACAAGCTTCCTGGATTTCTGGAGATGCAGAGAATAAGAGTGGAATGAAAGTGGACCGTAGAGACGCACTGGATGGGAGGCCAATCGTGCACTGCCCACACTTAGATGAGTAGTGGGGTGGGCCTCACCACGGCAAACCAGCCACCTGACCAAGAGCCTCCTCTCTCAGCAGAACAGAAGCCCAAGATCCACCCATGTGCCTCCTGCTCTCTGGCCTTCTCCAGTCAGAAATTCCTCAGCCAACACGTCCAACGCAATCACCCCTCTCAGACCCTCCTGAGACCGTCTGCAGGAGACCACCTCCAACCAGAGGATCCCTGCCCAGGCAATCAAAATCAGCAGCAGCAATATTCCGATCCAGACAGCCCAGGTGACAAACCTGAGGGTCGCGAGGCCAAGGACAGGCCCCAACCTTTGCTGAAAAGCATGAGGCTGAAGAGGATTTCAAGGGCCTCCTCCTACTCACCCAGAGGACAAATGGGGGCTTCTGGGGTGCATGAGAGAATCACAGAAGAGCCCAGAACAAGCCAGAAACCGAATCCAGAGGACACAGGCAAATTATTCATGGGGGCAGGGGTCTCAGGGATTATAAAAGTCAAGTACGGAGAGTGTGGGCAAGGATCCAAGGACAGGTCAAGTCTCATCACAAACCAGAGGACACACACAGGGGAGAAGGCCTATGTTTGCAGGGAGTGTGGGCAAAGCTTCAGTTGGAAGTCAGTCCTCATCAGACACCAGAGGACACACACAGGGGAGAAGCCCTATGTTTGCAGGGAGTGTGGGCGAAGCTTCAGTTGGAAGTCAGTCCTCATCAGACACCAGAGGACACACACAGGGGAGAAGCCCTATGTTTGCAGGGAGTGTGGGCGAAGCTTCAGTTGGAAGTCAGTCCTCATCAGACACCAGAGGACACACACAGGGGAGAAGGCCTATGTTTGCAGGGAGTGTGGGCAAAGCTTCAGTTGGAAGTCAGTCCTCATCAGACACCAGAGGACACACACAGGGGAGAAGCCCTATGTTTGCAGGGAGTGTGGGCGAAGCTTCAGTTGGAAGTCAGTCCTCATCAGACACCAGAGGACACACACAGGGGAGAAGCCCTATGTTTGCAGGGAGTGTGGGCGAAGCTTCAGTCGGAAGTCAGTCCTCATCACACACCAGAGGACTCACACAGGGGAGAAGCCCTATGTTTGCAGGGAGTGTGGGCAAAGCTTCAGTCAGAAGTCAGTCCTCATCACACACCAGAGGACTCACACAGGGGAGAAGCCCTATGTTTGCAGGGAGTGTGGGCGAAGCTTCAGTCGGAAGTCAGTCCTCATCACACACCAGAGGACTCACACAGGGGAGAAGCCCTATGTTTGCAGGGAGTGTGGGCGAAGCTTCAGTCAGAAGTCAGTCCTCATCACACACCAGAGGACTCACACAGGGGAGAAGCCCTATGTTTGCAGGGAGTGTGGGCAAAGCTTCAGTCAGAAGTCAGTCCTCATCACACACCAGAGGACTCACACAGGGGAGAAGCCCTATGTTTGCAGGGAGTGTGGGCGAAGCTTCAGTCGGAAGTCAGTCCTCATCACACACCAGAGGACTCACACAGGGGAGAAGCCCTATGTTTGCAGGGAGTGTGGGCGAAGCTTCAGTCAGAAGTCAGTCCTCATCACACACCAGAGGACTCACACAGGGGAGAAGCCCTATGTTTGCAGGGAGTGTGGGCAAAGCTTCAGTCAGAAGTCAGTCCTCATCACACACCAGAGGACTCACACAGGGGAGAAGCCCTATGTTTGCAGGGAGTGTGGGCGAAGCTTCAGTCGGAAGTCAGTCCTCATCACACACCAGAGGACTCACACAGGGGAGAAGCCCTATGTTTGCAGGGAGTGTGGGCGAAGCTTCAGTCAGAAGTCAGTCCTCATCACACACCAGAGGACTCACACAGGGGAGAAGCCCTATGTTTGCAGGGAGTGTGGGCAAAGCTTCAGTCAGAAGTCAGTCCTCATCACACACCAGAGGACTCACACAGGGGAGAAGCCCTATGTTTGCAGGGAGTGTGGGCAAAGCTTCAGTCAGAAGTCAGTCCTCATCACACACCAGAGGACTCACACAGGGGAGAAGCCCTATGTTTGCAGGGAGTGTGGGCAAAGCTTCAGTCAGAAGTCAGTCCTCATCACACACCAGAGGACTCACACAGGGGAGAAGCCCTATGTTTGCAGGGAGTGTGGGCAAAGCTTCAGTCAGAAGTCAGTCCTCATCACACACCAGAGGACTCACACAGGGGAGAAGCCCTATGTTTGCAGGGAGTGTGGGCAAAGCTTCAGTCAGAAGTCAGTCCTCATCACACACCAGAGGACTCACACAGGGGAGAAGCCCTATGTTTGCAGGGAGTGTGGGCAAAGCTTCAGTCAGAAGTCAGTCCTCATCACACACCAGAGGACTCACACAGGGGAGAAGCCCTATGTTTGCAGGGAGTGTGGGCAAAGCTTCAGTCAGAAGTCAGTCCTCATCACACACCAGAGGACTCACACAGGGGAGAAGCCCTATGTTTGCAGGGAGTGTGGGCAAAGCTTCAGTCAGAAGTCAGTCCTCATCACACACCAGAGGACTCACACAGGGGAGAAGCCCTATGTTTGCAGGGAGTGTGGGCAAAGCTTCAGTCAGAAGTCAGTCCTCATCACACACCAGAGGACTCACACAGGGGAGAAGCCCTATGTTTGCAGGGAGTGTGGGCAAAGCTTCAGTCAGAAGTCAGTCCTCATCACACACCAGAGGACTCACACAGGGGAGAAGCCCTATGTTTGCAGGGAGTGTGGGCAAAGCTTCAGTCAGAAGTCAGTCCTCATCACACACCAGAGGACTCACACAGGGGAGAAGCCCTATGTTTGCAGGGAGTGTGGGCAAAGCTTCAGTCAGAAGTCAGTCCTCATCACACACCAGAGGACTCACACAGGGGAGAAGCCCTATGTTTGCAGGGAGTGTGGGCAAAGCTTCAGTCAGAAGTCAGTCCTCATCACACACCAGAGGACTCACACAGGGGAGAAGCCCTATGTTTGCAGGGAGTGTGGGCGAAGCTTCAGTCGGAAGTCAGTCCTCATCACACACCAGAGGACTCACACAGGGGAGAAGCCCTATGTTTGCAGGGAGTGTGGGCAAAGCTTCAGTCAGAAGTCAGTCCTCATCACACACCAGAGGACACACACAGGGGAGAAGCCCTATGTTTGCAGGGAGTGTGGGCGAAGCTTCAGTCAGAAGTCAGTCCTCATCACACACCAGAGGACACACACAGGGGAGAAGCCCTATGTTTGCAGGGAGTGTGGGCAAAGCTTCAGTCAGAAGTCAGTCCTCATCACACACCAGAGGACACACACAGGGGAGAAGCCCTGTGTGTGCAGGGAGTGTGAGTGAATCATGACCAGCAAACCACATTTTAGTCACAGGAGGATTACTGCAGCCACTCCATGCCCAGCTCTAAGGGGGCCTCAGAGGAGGCCTGTGACCCGTTACAGTCCCCAAGAGAATGAGGAGAGACTTCCCAGGTGGTCCAGGGGCCAAGACTCCAATGCAAAGACCCATGTTCATTACCTGATTGGGAAACTGGCTCCCACATGCTGCAGCTAAGACACAGCACAGCTGAATAAATAAATACTTAAATAAATATTTTAAAGAAAGGGTGTTATAAGCACAGAATTACTCGATTAGATAGACCTTCCACTTTCATGACAGGAGAGGAGGTAGATAGATAAACAGCAGAGGGTTTCTTAAGTGTCCTGGAGATATTCATGCCAACTGCCTTCCTGGCTTTTGTACTCCTAATAAATTTTGTCTCCAAACAAATCTGAAGCCCAGACTATGTACTCATTTCCCCCTTATTACTGACAGCAGTGGGGTCCAGTGGTAGCTGAAGCCCTGGGAAGGCATAATTCTGGAGCCAACTCAGTTAGGTCACTGGTCAGTCTGTTCCTGGGTCCAGGGAGAGGAATCTAGGGTTTGAGCCAGACTCACCAGGGAAGAGAATTCCCCAGCCTCTTGGAAAACGTGGCCTCTCCTTATAGACCTCAACTTTCCTTTGGCCTCTCCTGGTTGCCCTGTCTTCCTCTGACTTCTGTGCACATGAGTGTGTGTGCATGTGTGTGCCTGGCTCAGCGTGGGCCACATGGTCTTTGCCACTCCCTCAGGGTCATCACAGCATCTGGACTCCAGATTCGACCACAGGGGTCCAGTTCTCAGCCCTGCCCTCAGCAGCTGTGTGGCCTGGGGCAAGATGCCCAACCTGTCTGTGTCTCAGTTCCCATCTGTGACGCAGGGTGGGAGCACCAGCATCTTGGTCTGAGCCATAAGCACAGGCAGAATTTGGCAGAGGCTGGCTGAGATGCAAGCCCCGCCTTTGCTGTTCTCTGTGCTTTTTTCTTTGATTTTTTTTTTAATAGAAGGATAATTGCTTTACAGAATTTTGTTTTCTGTGTGTCCTTCAGCCCGCACACCATCCAGGTCTTCAGAGCTAGACAGGGAAGGGGCCATTTAGGCACTCGGCTACCCTGATGAGGGGGTGTGAGGTCACGGGTGCTAAGGGAGGGCGACCTCCTTTCTCGCCACTGCCGTTCCTGCTGAGCTGGGCAGCCCCAGAGCCCCTCCACAGACAGGCAGGGCCGACAGGCGTCTACCCTGCCGAGAACAGAGCCTGGAGTCGTGTGTGCAGGAAATCCCTGTCCAGCCCCCATCCCACCCCCACACGGAGGGTCCTCGAAGCCCACACCACAGCTTCTCTATGCACGGGCCTCATACCTGTGCCCACGTGCTCTGGTCAATGCTGCTGTGACCTTGAAATTCTTAACTAGGGAATACTTCATCCATACACTTCCCTTTTATGAGTGAAGTCTGAGGGACCACGGGGTGCGCTGTGAGCAGAGCAGATGCCCACAGCACGGGTCCCAGGGTGACAAGGCTGCACGTGAGGACAAGGTGGACACAAAGTCATCCCCTGGTGAGTGAAGGTGGGGACCGCAACAGGAAGCCACGCTTGCTTAGACCCAGAACTGAGCTCCGACACAATGGAGGCAGTGGCATTCCTAAGAGTCGACCACACCCTCCCCTCTCTGTGAATGACCTCTGCCCTATCCTGATCCTTCCAGAAGGGGTTCAGGAGGCTGAAGTCCGCCCACTCACCAGAAGACACCAAGGGGAGAGTGGGCCATGGGATGGAGGGGCAAAGGGTGCAAGCTCCAGGGCTGGGGGCAGCGGCCCTCAGCTCCCTCCTGCGCCAGGCTTCCAAAGCGGCTCTACGTGAGCGTGTCAGTGATGACCACCCAGCTATTTTCTCCTTTCTTTCACGCTTTCTTAAAGGAATGCTGTCTGTGGCTTGGTTTCCCTACAGGGAGGGAAGCCACATAAACTCCCCATCTTCTGTGGCTTGAGGCAGGGGCCACGGGAGGGAGAGTTAGGGGTGGTGCAGGTGGAGCGGCTTCACCTGAAAAACGGTGGGGCCCAGAAGCCTGCAGGGCTCTTCACTGGCATCTCCCGAAGTGCTGGGCCTGGAGCCCCAGGGAGGCTGAGCAGGTCAAAGCCCCTCCCTCCCCTCCCTCCCCTCAAAAGCTGCCTCGTGGGCCAGCCCACAACACCCCAAATTCCCCATCACCCACAGCCCCACACAGGCCCTCCCTCACAGAAGTGGGATGACCTACACAGCAGCAGAGATGGTGTGTGACTGCACAGCTGGAAGTCTCAGCTGACCCTGAGCAATGGAGCTGGTGCTTTACACAACCTCCCAGCCCAGGGAGCTGCCAGCAGCCACAAGTCATGATCTGAAGTGGAGTTGGGGGAGTGGGGATGTGAGCTGTCTGAGGTCCCATCCTGTCCCCACGATGGCGGCCAGGCCTCACCTGACACCATGACTGCCCTGCACAGGCACACAGGAGTGCAGCAGTTGCAGGGACAGGACAGCCAGCTGCCTCTGCTGCACACTCCACTCTGACCGCAGTGGACCCACGGCTGTACCAGCCCCGCCTGAGCGTGGCTCTGCTTGGCTCCCAGGGCTCAGGGACCCTGGGTGAGTCGGTGAGGGCAGAGCTCCAGAGGTCAAGCCTGTCTTCAGCCATCAGACCTGCCCTGGTCGCCAGAATCATGAGCCCAAGCAGTATCTGAAGCCAAGATGCCTTTGGGAGAAGGACACCACAGACACTGACCTCAGAGCTCAGACTCCTGAAAACCTACTAAACAGATTATTTTTAGTCTTTTTTAAAGTGGGATGTTGGCAGGAAAGGGGAAGGGGAATGACCTCCTTGGTGGTGCTGTGGTTGAGAATCCACCTGCCAGTGCCAGAGACACGGGTTCAATCCCTGATCTGGGGAGACCCCATGTGCTGTGGAGCGACTAAGCCCGTGCACAGCTACTGCAGCCCAAGTGCCTGGAGCCTGTGCTTCCAGCCAGAGCAGCCAGCACACTGAGAAGTTCTGCACAGAAACGAGAGAGCAGCCCCCACGCCCTGCAACCAGAGAAAACCCCGCACAGCAGCGAAGACCCAGCACAGACAAAAGCAAATAAATCTTTTTAAAGTGGGAGGTTGCAGCATCCCTGCGGTCCAGAGGCTAAGACTCTGAGCTCCCAGCACAAGGGGGCCGGGTTCAACCCTGGTCAGGGCACTAGGTCCCACATGCCGCAGCTGAAGGCCCCGCATGCCGCACCTAGGAGCCCGTGCAGCCAGTTACATGGGCATCCACAGGTAGGAGGCTGTCCATCTGTCACCGGAGAAAACGGCAACATTTCAGCGAAAGAAACAGAACAAAGATCTTATTTTGCAAGTTCTGGTTAATTGCAAAACTTTTCTCATAACATGCAGCTGTTTAAAAAAAAATTAGAAAATACAGAAACTAAACCCACCCATAAATGTGTAGGGAACACCAATCACTGCAGCACCTGGCCACCGCACACAGGGATACACGTGTGTGCTTTTCTTCTACAGAAGCTTTCAACCTCCACCCACCTTCCCACTGGCCTCTGCTCTGCTCACCAAGAAGACTGCACTTTGGCCTCGTGACTTGGGGGGGGGGGTTCTGTTGAGCTCAGGGAGGCGGGGGAGCAGGGCTGTGAAGTTGGGGGCACTGTCTGGCCTGCAGTGAGGAGAGACGCGCGAGTGCTCCACCTCTAGGTCCAGTACCGTCAAGGCCCTCGGGGGAGCAGCCTGAGAAGAAGCCTCTCAAACACCTTCCGAGCATGTCTAAGTAACAGCACGTCCCACGGTTCAGGGTTCAGCTGTGGGTTAGATCCTCTTTTGTTGGAAAGAAACCTGTTTCCACAGACAACCTGCCGGGATCTCAGCCTCAGTTGGTCCTCTTGTTGGAAACAAAAAGTGTTTCACAGAAACCTGCCTAGATCTTGGCCTAGTTGGTTCTCTTTCTGGATGTGAAAACTGTTTCCACAGAGAATCTGCCCAGATCCCAGCCTCGGTTTGTTCTTTTCTTGGAAACAAAACGTTTCCAAACCTGCCCGGATCTTGGCCTCAGTTGTTTCTCTTGTTTGATATGGAAAGTGTTTTCACAGAGAATTTGCCTGGATCTCGGCCTCAGTTGGTACAGATTTAACAGGCAGTACGTTCAGAGCTCAGGGAAGCTAGTCCTGAAACTTCCTGGGATCAGGGTTACAGCAAGCGCCTCCTCACCTCCACCCCTTCCACGGCCATGGCAACATCAGCCACAAAGACACATACTGAAGAGGAGAAAGGCCATGGCAGGCGGGGCCGGCTGTTCCTGGGGGAGCAGAGGGGCCTCAGACCCTCCATGCTGGACCCCTGCCCCACCAGCTTCTCCTCCCTCTCGCTGGCCATGCAGCTTTCACCTCCTGGGTGCCTGCCAGTGAAGGGCTCCCAAGACATCAAGCTGGGGTTGGCGATGGGTGAGCTGGATGTCAGGGACCCAAGACCCTGCAGCGGGTCAGTGCATTGTGGACAAGGGCCGGCCTCACTGAACCTGTGCATTTAGGACACCCTTTCTGGACTCCAGGTGGAGGTGCTGCTGCCCCCAGTGCCCACCTGGGTCTCAAAGGTTGAAGACAGGCCCAGATTGTCCTTTCCACCTCCTGCCCAGAGAATGACAAAGGCCAGTTCCCAAAAGGTGGAGCAGGGTGGGCAGAGTGCGTGCTTGGGTCTCACAGGGTCCCTGTGAAGAGGGCTTTACTCTGACTGGATCCTTCTCGGCTGGTTCTCCTTCTGTCCTGTCTTCACATCAAATCACAAGGACGAGCCTGTCCAGGTGCCCAAACACCACTCGCCCAGGTGCCAACAACCCTCCTTGTTTATTATGGGCAGGGAGACAGGGTGGCTGGTGTGACACTCCCCTGGGCCAGAGAAGAGACCCCCTAGGTTGTGTCTCTTCTACCTCCTGAGACCCAGGTGGGCACTGGGGGCAAAGCATATCCGCCTGGGGTCCGGAGAGGGTGTCCTGAGTGGACAGGGCCTAACTGTCCAGTGCGGCTTCTGGGGTATGGGCAAGAGAGGCACTAACTTCTTTTTAAATATTTCAGACAACCACTGACTTCCTTTTGGTTTTTGGTTTCAGATCTTTTTGATATGGTTCATTTTCAGAGTCTTTATTGAACTTGTTACAATATTGCTTCCATTTTGTGTTTTGATTTTTTGACTGCAAGGCATGTATGATTGTTAGCAAGTCTAAGCTCACTCTACACGCCTCACAACAGGTCAAGAAACCAGAAGCAAGGTGCTGAGGCAAGGAATATGGCTTTACTTGGAAAGCCTGCAGGTTGAGAAGATAGCAGACTAACTCTCAAAGAAACCATCTTGCCAGGGTCTGGTTGCCAGTGTCTTTTATAGAACACAGAGCTGGGAGGTGAGGAAATAAAGTAAAAAGGCCATTAGTCTGGCAAATATCTCCTGGGATGGCCAGCCTCGGGAGGAGACGCGTTGCTTGCTCCCTTCCTGGAGCCACCCGCAGGTGGACAGTCCTGGACAAAGGCAGAGGGGCAGGGTTTCCTGAGGCAGGCCTTTATGTATGGACAGTATCCCTGTAGCAAACAAACCAACAGGAAGCAAGGCTTCAAGGAAAAGATTTAATTTGAAAAAAATTTTTTAAACATGGAGTCAGATTTTGCTCTTCCCTGTAACAATTCAGTGTCCATTCCACAATCTTGTGGAAAAGGGGGACCTGATTGTTCTAATTGCTCCACTAGTTGTCTCTTTGGGGGAGTGCCCACCACAGTGCCAGTTTTCTGAATATTGAGATTGATCTTTTGTTGCTCTTTGGAAAGTGTCTACTTATATGTATAGACACAAAAATATTTATAATCTTGGTGCTGAGAGTGATGTTTTATTCAGCAAGAATCTTAGTACTTCAAAAATGCAGGCAGCATCTAAAGGTAAGGAATTTAGCACTTTTTATGTGTGGGAAGATGCAAGAGTCATCTCATTGAAATCATCCTCTTTGATACACACCTCACCATCTGGGGCCAGTATCCTGTCTTCTCCTTCCTGACCTTTCTCAGGGATCACCGTGGGAGTGGCTGCAGGCTGATGGCTGGTAGAGTGTAGGCACTCTTCTCCTTCCTGAGTTTCTTCAGGGCTCAGCATGAGAAGTGGCTGCAGCCTGGTGGCTTCGAGAGGGAAGGTATTCTCCTTCCCAAGATTCCTCAGGGCTCACAGTGCAGAGTGGCTGCACTCTGGTGGCTGCTGGAATGCAGGTATTCTTCTCCTTCCTGAGTTTCCTTGGGGTTCACCATGAGAAGTGGCTGCACTTTGACTCCTGCTAGAGGGCAGGTATTCTTCTCCGAGTTTCCTCAGGGCTTACTGTGGGGAGTAGCTGCAGTCTGGTGGCTTCTAGAGAGTAGGAGGGGGAACCTGATCCCCACTGAGATCATCTCAGCAGAGAGAGCAAGCACGTCCTGTGACTCCAGACAATCTTCCAACATTCAGGGCTCAGCGTTCTGCCTGCAGGGTCCACAACCACCAGCTCAGCCGCCACCCTCTGCACTGAGTTGCTCTGTGGCCCTGAAACTTACGCTGCAGGAGGCCCTCTAAATGTGGCGTCCTGTCCCGCAAACTCTCAGCCACACCCTCCAAGCCCAACCCAGGCCCAGCCTCGCTGAGAGGGCCTCACTGGGGACCCAGGTTCCCCACCCTGCTCTCCCACATTCCCTTTGGTTCTGTGTGATATTCACTGTTTTTTACAGTCGTCATAGTAATGTTGAACACACTGCCATGTCGCTGGCAATCTGGGTCTTCTGTTATCCCACTGAGATTCTGTGAAAACACATCAGATGCTGGGCTGGAAGAGGAGGGGCAGGTCTGGTCTCTGCTGAGTATAGATGTCTACTGGAAGGAGATCACAGCTGCAACCTCACCTGCTGCTCATTAGCTTTTTGCTGGTCCATGGGCCTGGATAATCAATTGCCCAGGTAAACCTGCTCCCTTCTCCCCATGCTCATGCTGGTGAATTGGAATAGTTACCAGGTAGCTCACCTGAGGAGTCGCCAGGAGCCCCAGAGATGGGGAACCGCTCAGGGGCAAAGAGGAAATAGGCAGAGGCCTATATAAAGTGATACTGTAAAGCATTTATTCCTAAACACAAGTCAAGTGAAGCTCACATGTAGTCTTCCCTTTTTCTTAGCTTTGAGTATATGGTCTCCCTCTGCACATGATTCTGGCCCATACAGATGGGGTGAGACTAACTCCCCAGACCCTCCACCTGGAGTCACACATTCCCTTGGTCAGGACACCTTGGCTGTGGTTGGCGGGTCCCCAGTGTGTAAACAAGCCAGGTCCATATGGTCAGAGCTGTGGTTTGTCCAGTAGGTGTGTATGGATGTGAGAGCTGGACCATAAAGAAGGCTGAGCACCAAAGAACTGATGCTTTCAAGCTGTGATGTTAGAGAAGATGCTTGAGAGCCCCTGGGACTGCAAGGAGATCAAACCAATCAGATGGACTGATGCTGAAGCTGAAGCTCCAATACTTTGACCACCTGATGGGAAAAGTTGACTCACTGAAAAAGACCCTGATGCTGGGAAAGACTGAAGGCAGGAGGAGAAGAGGACAAGAGAGGATGAGATGGTTGGACGGCATCACAGACTCAATGGACGTGGGTTTGAGCAAGCTCCAGGAGACAGTGGAGGAGAGGGAAGCCTGGTGTGTTGCAGTCCATGCAGTCACAAATAGTTGGACACACTTAGAGCCTGAACAACAACAACCAGGTAGCCTATCTGAGGCATCTCGACAAGCCCCAGGGGAGGTGAACTTGTCAGAGGGAAAGACTAAGAACCCTACCTCAGCACTGACCCCTGGGAGGGCCATGGAACCCACGGTCACCCAGAGAAACCCACCTCAGCTCCAGACCCCAGAAATCTGAGCACTGACATTCAGACACAGGCACGGAGACTTCCAGGACAGAGGACAGGCCTAGTCTGCACCCAGGCCTCCATGTCCTACTGCACAAAGTACCGTCCAGGTGTAAATGTCCTCACTATAGAAGAGCTGACTATGTATAAACATAATCAGTGTAGACAGGACTTGGAGAGGTCTGAATCCACCATGTAGACAGAACTTGGCCAGGTTCAAAGTAGCTCAGGGCTGCGCTCCTAGGAGGCACAGGTCACACACACAGGGTCTCTCACTGTTGGACCGGGGCTCACCTGCATGTGAGAACTGGGACGTACTTTTCTTGAAGAAATCATCCCTGGCTCCACACTTCACCCACACCAGGAAAGGAACACAAGCCTTGTCACTAAACATTTCCGCAGCCAAAATAAAACTGACCAGGTTCTGCGGCCACGTGGTGGTCATGGCCCAGGGAGAGCCGGGAGCCTGGCGGAGCGCCACCCAGCGTCCTGCGAGGGCAGACCCGAAGTGGCCCCGGTGCAGTGTTCAGGGCTCCCAGCAGGAGGCGCTGCTCGTCACCCCAGGCAGAACTGACCGGAAGTGGCCCCGGTGCAGCGTTCTGGGCTCCCAGGAGGAGGTGCTGTGCGGGTCGCCCAGGCAGGACAGCCCTGCAGCGTCCACGGGGAAAGCGAGTCCGTCCATCCTGCTGGTCAGTTAGAGATGGAGTGTGCTCACGTACTGCTTCCCCGCAGGGTGGGGGAGTGGGCCTGACACCTCCTAGGCTCCGGGTCAAGTGACTTCGTGCCGGAGCTGACGCCCACAGGGCACTGTGCTGCATCCAAACGGAGAATGCGGGCAGAGGTGGGACATGGACGTCATCAGACCAGAGCGCCTGTGGGAGCTCCCACCCGCGCCCGCCTGCCCACCTCTGCCCCAAGCCCCCACCCCATGACCCATTACCACACACACACACACTCCCACGCCGCACACATATGCGCTGTGCACCTACACCACGCACACAAACAGCACGTGTCCACCAACAGACGCACATATACACACGCACGCACAGCACACAGACACGCACAGCACACGCACGCACACACACACACACACACACACACACACAGCACACACACGGGGAATAAAATGAATGCCCTAAAGTGCTCGTTCCTAAACACAAGTGACGCTCACGTGCATTCTCCCCTTCTTCTGAGCCCCGATGTTTTCCAAAGTAAAAAAGTTTATAAAGTAGTTAATGGTGAATGACTTTTAGATGATGTGACTTTCTGACGTTACTCCACAAACACTACAAGACCTGAGAGATGAATGTAGATATTCCATGTGCCCTTTGAGAGAAGAATGGACAAGCAGAACACGGTCCATCCACAGAATGAATGTTGTCCAGCCTGAAAGGAAGGCAGTTCTGACACAAGCTACAGCGTGGATGGACCCTGAAGGCATTATGCTTAGTGACTTAAGGCAGACACGGAAGAACAAATGACGTTTGAGTCCACTCATGCAAGGCCCCTAGAGCAGTCGGCTCCACAGACACAGAAAGCAGGATGGTGGGTGCCAGGGGCTGAGGGAGGGGAATGGGGACTGAGTATCTCATGGGGACTGTCTGGGTTTTGCAAGATAGAAGTAGCGACTGAACACCACCACACACAGGCATGCGCTGCAGCAGCCTTTACAGCAGCTGAGACACGGAAGCAACCAGAATGTACACGGACAGACGGGTGAAGAAATCGTATATGCATAGAAGGGACTATGATTCAGCCAAGAGAAAATAATGCCATCTGCAGGGGTGATCTAAGTGAGCTACTTCAGCAGGAGAGCCTGCTACTGATGAGCTATTTTGTAAAAGTGAAGTACATGCCCAGTCAGGAAACAAGCACGGGTACAGAAGGAGAGTGCTGGGTGGAAGTCATGAATTAGGAGCCTGGGATTCATTTATCCTCACAAACACATATAGAATACAGAGTCGACACGGACCCACTGTAGAAAGGGTGGTGTGCTACACACTCTATAATAACGTGTATGTGAAAAAAACAAAGATGAATCCGAATGTGTATGGGGATAACTGAGGAAGAATCTCTCCACCAACAAACACAACACTGTAAGTCAGCTATCCTCCAAAGGAAGCAAACACTAATTTTAAAAAAGAAAAACAAGGGTTAATGAGCCACAGACTTTGGGCATGTGCCAGAAGAACACATGGACTAGGAGTCACCCTAAGGCTCTGGTTACCGTGGTAACAGGAGTAGGGCATGAGGAAACCCTGTCTCCTGCAGCAGAAACTCTGAAGCTGTTGCTTGTGCTGCAGAGAAATAAGAAAAGGGCTTCTCTTTGGCCTGTTGGTTCCTTCTCTGCTTTAGCTGTTCCTGATCTACCGTCTGCATTGATAACTGTTTCCTTCTTTTCAGAAGATTAACCTATTGACTGTTTTGAAACAATGCAAAAAAGAACAAGAACATAGGAACCTTATACCTTTGTGGAAATAAATGTTTTTTTGGAGGAAATAGACAGATGGCTTTAATCCCCAAGCTGGAAGAGGAGAGAACACAGCAGACTTGTGTCTCAAGAACAGNATAACTGTTTCCTTCTTTTCAGAAGATTAACCTATTGACTGTTTTGAAACAATGCAAAAAAGAACAAGAACATAGGAACCTTATACCTTTGTGGAAATAAATGTTTTTTTGGAGGAAATAGACAGATGGCTTTAATCCCCAAGCTGGAAGAGGAGAGAACACAGCAGACTTGTGTCTCAAGAACAGTGTCTCCCCTGATGGGGAATCAAGGGGGTCACACAGCTGGGGCTCGTCATCAGAGGTTGGAGATAAAGAGCAAACATATAAGGATCCTGTATTCTTTCTTTTTGCATTGTTTCAAAACAGTCAATAGGCTGGTGTCAGGGAGTCCAGTAACCTGGGTCCAGCAGGCAGTCGCAGGAGTTGGGGCCATTGTCTTTTGTAAATTGCATTGAGGCTTTCTTTCCATAATGTGAAAAGAGAAAAACTAAAAGGAGAGGTTTGAAGAGAGAGTACCGTAAAGTTAAGCATCAGGATGTGACTAGCATACAATTGAAAGATAATAGATGTGAAATTGGCTCATGCAGTTAGAGGGCAATAGGTGTGGGATATCCCTGGAGAAGGACACGGCAGCCCACTCCAGTATTCTTGCCTGAAGAATTTCAGGGACAGAAGAGCCTGGTGAGCTACAGTCCACGGGATCACAAAGAGCCAGACACAACTGAGTCACACACACAGGTGCAGAATGCAGCTCACACAACAGGTTAGTCTTCTGAAAAGGAGACTTAATTATCGATGCAGGCTGTAGATTAGGCACAGTTAAAGTAGAGAAGGACTCAAAGGCAAAAGAGGACAAAATTTCTCACTTCACTACAACACTCATAAACATTTCATATTCACAAGGACTGCTGGGCTCTAAATGACACCCACACTTTAACAGTTTCCACGGGTAACTGGCTGAAAACAGAAACTGGGTAGACAGTGAAGATGAAAGTTTCCAGTCAATTCCATACACACTAGTTAAAATCACAGCCCATGAAAGCGTGCTACACATCAGAATTGTTAGGGACGTGCAAATCAAAACCATGGCGAGGGAACACTGCAGCTGTTTGAAAGGCCATCCTCAGTCTACAAAGGAAAACGGTGGAGAAGACGTGGAGGAAGGAGGACACTCACGGTGCTGACGAGATGCAAACGCTGAGGATCACCGTGGAGAGGAGTATGGACCTGCCCTTGCTGATTTTTAGTAAGACAAACATTGATTCCAGCCCAGGTCACAGGGGGACGTAACGCTCGCCCTGCTCGGGGTTCCCTCGTCTTCAGCAGCAACACGGGAAGACGACAGCCTCGGTGAGAGACACGCGGCGCGGTCAGCGAGGCTCCCCCTCACAGCAAAGGGCTCCTTACCTCCAGATTCATCCTGCACAGAGGAAAGAGTCAGACATAAACTATAAGCTAAAGCACACGGGAAAGCTGTTCCATACGAGTCAGAATGTAGAGCGGATGTGGTCTGTGACTCATTCACTTGAAGTGTGTTTTCACTGGAGTGAAGGGGGGGAGGGTAAAAGCAGTACGAATTCCACTTCAAGTGAATGAATCACAAACCACATCCGCTCTGCATTCCGACGCATGTGAAACAGAGTGGCAGGGGGAGCCACACGAGCTGCCGCGAGCGGGCGGCCCTCGCCCGTGTGGGCGCCACCGGGCTCTCCGGCCGACCCCGCCGCCGGACTCGGGGCAGACGCCAGCCGGAGCCGGAGCTGCTGCCCGGGACCCGGGAGGGGCCTTCTCTGCCTCCGGGTGCGGAGCGAACCGCGTGCAGGCCGCCAGGCCCCGCGCAGCAGGCGCAGCCCGAGCCGCGTTCTTCGCGTTCCTTCCCGGCAGGTGAACGGCGGTAAACGGTAAACGGCCGCGAAGAAGGCGCCGAGACTGCGCCGCCTCCCCGTTCCGCGTGTCTTACTTTCTCCTCCCTCTGTGAGTGACTTTCTTTGTAGCAAAACAGAAAGGGCGCGTTTCCACGGTTCTCACCGGCATTTGGGGCTTCAGAGGTCCTCCGTCATGGGCGATTGTTGGGTTCTCATCACTACTGGCTGCTCGCCAACCTCACCTTCTTGGGTGGGTTTGGGTTCTCTTCTTCCAAACAAAGGCAGGAGTCCTGGGGACAGTGAGTGGAATTTCTTTCTTATTGGGAACACCCACAGCACCTAACAAGATGCGATTAGGGCGAGGCTTTGCGCACATTTGTTTATCCTCCAATACCCTCCTTGCTTCTCGCTGTTTGAGTCTTTTCTCCGTTTCAAAATCAAAGCCAGCAGGCACGGTGGGTGGCTTCTCTGGCAGTTTCTCGGGGAAAATGCGCCCACTGTGGAGAATTCCGGAGTCCCGTTTCCGTGCTTTAAATTTGTAGAGCCCTGCTTCTACAGGGCTACGTTTCTTGGGTTTTCCACTTGTTTAAAACACCTCCACCACCTTCTGCTGCACTTTAATTCCCTTTTCTGACTCTTATTTCTCACTACTTTTTAGGAATTTCTGTATATGGGAAGAAAAACCTGGAAAGAACAGATATGTGTTCATGCATGGCTGAATTAAGTTCCTGTGCACCTTATACAAACACAACATTGGCCATCAACTCTATTCCAATATAAGATCAAAATGAAATTGCACAGAAAGAAGAAAAAAGGGGCATGAAAAATGCTGCCGCCTTGTGGCCGTTTTCCGTAACAACAACGTCAAAAGCTGTGCTGATGGACACTTCATATTCACAGGGCCCATGGGGTTGTGAGTAAACACCCTGCTTCAAGGAATGTTCTAGGGGTGTTCACCAAAACACAGGGCAGACGCTCAAGAGTCTATTGTAAGATGTTTGACATTCATGCTCTTTTTAAAAAGTCACAGAAAATGATGTCAATCTTGCCAAATATTAGAGAAATCCAAATCAAAACTGCAATGAGGTATCACCTCACACCAGTCAGAATGCCCATTGCCAAACGCTCTACAAAGAACCAAGGCTGGAGCGGGTGTGGAGAAATGAGAACCCTCCTCCATCAGTGCTGGAATGTCAACTGGGAACAGGCACTATGGAGAGAGCAAGCGTGCTAAGGCACTTTAGTCATGTCCAACTCTTTTCGACCCCACAGACTGTGACCTGCAAGGCTCCTCTGTCCATGGGATTCTCCAGGCAGGAATACTGTAGTGGGTTGCCGTGTCCCCTTCCAGGGGATCTTCCCAACCCAGGGATTGAACCTGCGTCTTTTATGTTTCCTGTGTTGGCAGATGGGTTCTTTACCACCAATGCCACCTGGGAAACCCATGAAGACAGTGCAAAGGTTCCTTAAACAATGAAAATGGGACAAAGCTACAGTATTCCTGTCACTTAAAAAAGACGCACAACCTAAAAGTTGAGAGTTACGTTTTATTCAGTGGGAATTTTTAGGACTACAAGCCCAGGAGACACCATCTCAAGTAACCCTGAGAAAACTGCCCCCAGGAAGTGAAGGGAGGAGCCAGGTTACACAGAACTCTGTAACAAAGTGCAGGCAGCCTGAGCATCAAAAGACTGTTGTTAAAGAAAACCAGACATCCTGAGTCAAGGGACTGCCTCTTGAGAAACCTGTATTCAGGTCAGGAAGCAACAGTTAGAACTGGACATGGAACAACAGACT
>SJYA01006602.1:0-21200 GCA_006410615.1 Neotragus moschatus
AGAGGATGAGATGGTTGGATGGCATCACCAATTCAATGGACATGAGCTTGAGTAAACTCTCAGAGTTGGTGATGGACAGGGAGGCCTGGTACGCTGTAGTCCATGGGGTCACAAAGAGTCGGACACAACTGAGCAACTGAACTGAACTGAAAAGTTGTTTAACTTGGAGACTGCTGCAAAATACCCAGCCCAATGCCTGCCACACAAGGCATTCAATAAATAGTAGATCTTTTGGTATTTACTGGAGAATCAGGGACTGTTTGACCTAAATACTCTTATAAGTTGTCCCTTCCCCAGTTGTGATGCCATGTCAAACACAAACTGAACACAAGGCAGCTAGAGAGGAGGGTTTTGTTTGTTTTATTCCAGCTGTCTTATTGCCCTGCCTTTCTTTCATACAAGTACTCTTTCTTTCTGCCCTGTCTCAGTTCAAAAGGCATCTTATCAGTGAGGCATTCTCTGACTACCTTACAAAGATGCAAACTGCCCTAGACAACCACATCCTTCTCATTCTGCTTTTATTTTTATGTCAAACTTCATCTGACAGTTGTGTTGGGTCTTAGTTGTGGCATGTGGCATCTAGTTCTCTGCTCAAGGATCACACCCAGACCCCTGCATTGGGAATGTGGAGTCTTAGCCACTGGACCACTGGTTAGTCCCCTGACCATTTTTTTCTATTCACTTATTTATTTGTAGACTATTACTAGAAAGCAGTGAAAGCTGTGTCAGATTTCATTTTCTTGAGCTCCAATATCAATGCAGATGGTGACTGTAGTCATGAAATTAAAAGATGCTTGCTCCTTAGAAGAATAGATACGACAAACCTAGACAGTGTATTAAAAAGCAGAGGCATCACTTTGCTGACAAAGGTTCATATAGTCAAAGCTATGGTTTTTCCAGTAGTCATGTATGGATGTGAGAGTTGGACATCAAGAAGGCTGAGTGCTAAAGAACAGATGCTTTTGAACTGTGGTGTTGGAGAAGACTCTTGAGAGTCCCTTGGACTGCAAGGAGATCAAACCAGTCAATCCTAAAGGAAATCAACCCTGAATATTCATTGGAAGGAGTGATGCTGAAGCTAAAGCTCCTGATGAGAAGAGCTGACTCACTGGAAAAGACCCTAATGTTGGGAGAGATTAAGGGCAAGAGGAGAAGGGGGCGACAGAGGATGAGATGGTTAGATGGCCTCACTGACTCACTGGACATGAGTTTGAGCAAGCTCCAAGAGATAGTGAAGGGCAGAGAAGCCTGGCATACTGCAGTTCATGGGGTTGCACAGAGTCAGACATGACTAAGTGACTGAACACAGCAACAACAACTAGAAAGCAAGTTCCCTGAGGGCAAGGGCCTTGTCTCATTCACAGCTCTATCTTCCAGAATACTGCCTGACATACACAAGATGTTCTATAAATAGTTATTGAATAAATACTCTTCTGAGAAGAATAAGCTGCCTCCTGCCAGGTAATGACCTGAAAGCAACAACAGACAGGCACTTCTTCCAACCCCACTTTGGAGTCTCCTTTAAGGAGGGGATCTCTGTGCTCACTTTCAGGCTGAAAATACAGAATTTGGGGAATGCGGGTCACTCTGATCTATTTATCATATTGTCACTCACCCATCTTTTACTTATTTAAATGCCATCTCTCTTAATTTCAAACTTTTAGGAAAAAGCACTGGGTCTATGTTATTTTCTACCACCAATAACTTTTAGGTGCTTAGTAAATGCTTAGAGGTGAGGATTTTTTGCTCTGTGGAAAACACAAAGCCCCCTGAATTTAAGTTTATTAAAAATAATTTTTATAGTCTGGAAATAGTACACAGCATGTTTGCTATTTCCTATGTCTTTGAGATTTATGTTATAAAAAAGACACAATAGAACACATGGAAATGACTGCCATTTTAATATTTTACACCAAATTTAAAATAATTTTTTTATTTTTTTTGTTACTGTCATTTAAGGTTTTGTGTAAGCTCATCATGGTGACAATAAAAACAATGAATATACCAAGTAATTCAGAAAAAAGCATAACTTTACCAGAATTATTTAGAATGGTTGCTCCAAATTTCTATTTTCCTGTGTATCACATTAAATAATGAACTAAGAAAATATTGATAAACAAAATATACTCACTCAGTGGACTTATTCTCAATTGAAGTATCTTTTTCTAGCAAATAGTATCACCATCAGAGTCAAAACATGTGAACTTTATTTATAAAACTCACAAACTCTATACTTCTTAAAGCTGATTTCACTGGATTGCAATTAAGAGACTATTGACCTTCTGGACGTTGAGTGCACTTGGTTTTAACTTTAAACAATCAACTCTAGGTCAGTCATTTCTTTAAGCTGATGTCTAGATTTTAATGGGTAATTGAAAATTTCAGATCACATACTCATAAGCTGATTAATTGTGACTGACACAGTCTCTGCTGCTAAAGTCTGGATCAATGGCAAATTTACTCATATTACAAAATTTGTTCATGCAGTGATTTTTTGTTAAGTGCTATTCTTTAAAAACACACACACACACATACACACAAAACCAACCTGCTTACCCTCAAATGTCCCTTCTGGCTCAGAAAAAAAAGCAGTAAATATTTAATAGCTTTTTAAATGTCTAATTCTTTACAAAGTAAGCTGTATTAAATGGTAGAACTCAATGCTTTTAGCCATATGAATCAACTCTACACTGGTGACATCTAAATGTGACCAGTAATACTCTTTCCTTTTCAGCTTCTCAAAAAACTTAAACTAAATATCCCAGAAAAAAGTAAAACATAAATAAATCCTACATTTTATTTTATTAGAATCACAACCACAATTATTGCTATAGAGCATTATTGATAGATAGTATGTTTGCTCATAAGCATAGCAATCATTTCTAATGAGAAATGTGATATTGAATAGTGATAAAAGATATACTTTCAATTTCCTTTTCAATCTATGCTCATTAGCAATAGTGGAGGCTAAATCGAGTAGAAATGAATTTCAATATGCAGGATGAATGAATCAATTTATATTGCAGTTGAAATTCCATGAGATAAACATATATTTACTCTAAGTAAGTAAAAAGCTATGTCTTCCACTGTCTGGATAGGAATACCTGAAATTTCATGCTTCGGAGTGCTTTAATTTTTTTTATTTACAAAAAAGTCACACACCCAAAATGCTATTTTAAAATCAAAGAAATCTGTTCTGAATCTCATTTTACTATTTAATAGAGCAGCTGAAAAGTGACTTAAAGATGTGGCCATATGGTGTGAAAATCCAGAATCAAGGAAAGAATGAGATACTGTAAACATGTAGAAAGCAATAAGAAGAGGCAACTCTGAGCTCAGTTAATGAAAAGCTGATGATGGAGACTGTCTTTTATTGATGACATTTGAGGACAGTGACTCACTGGTGTTTTCCAAAACATGATTTCTGCATTTCAAGTGTTGGAGAGATTCGGCTAAGTCTCTTTGCCTCAGCCTGCAATTGTTTGCACAGAAAGACTCCATAGAATAAATTACTGAACCTTACAGCACAGCTCAATTAACTGAATGAAACAGGGAGAGAAAAGCTCCAATCTGGTACCCACAGAGCAGAAACTGGCATCATTTTTGCTTAAAGAGTGTTCAAGTGGATCTCCAGGACATTTAAAAGACAGTCTGAATCTAAGTAATGCCAACAGGAAGATGTGGGAGGCACTCACACTAACACTTTGCCCTCTGCTGACCTTTCCACGGGGAGTTAAGAGGCAAGTGTTTGCATTTGGAGTCACTTTCCTGTGTGCCTTCATGAAGCATTTCAGTGCCTCCGCCCTGTTTCTGCAGCCTCATACATACACTCAGCCAGACTTTCTGTTTCCCGCAAGTTCCACGTGGTTCCTTCCCTTAAATGTACCTCCTTGGTGTAACTTAACTTCATGCAACAGAACCTCAAGTCTGTTGATGAATGATTAAACCATCTATGCTTAAGAGCTGACTAGTTCTGACATTCTCAGTTCTCTGAATTCAGTTATCTGGACAATAATTCATTTGACAAAGATTTTTTCATGCCAGTCACTGGTATTACCACGGTGAATGAAACAGTCTCAAAGAGCTCACAGTCTACCGAAGAAAACATCCTTGCAAACAAAATTAATAACAGAGGAGTTAAATATGCCAGCCAAGGTATGCACAGTTTTCAGAGGGGACTTCCGAATTGGGGAAACACTACAGTTTCTGCTGGGTTATGGTTTACCCAAATCCACAGAGCAATTTTAGATTTAATTTCTTAGGAAACACGTGGATGCTTTGAAGGCATCTGAGACACTTCCCTTGCTTCCTTGAGAGTGAAGTGTGGTCCTCCCTACCCAACCCTTCCCCTTAATTCCAGCATGTGGGTGGGTGGCAGAGGGAGATCCGAAGGGGATTGCTCTGAGGCTGACTTGCAGACAGAGAACTTAAGACTCTGCCCCTTGGCTCTCCCAAACCACTTGGTGACAAGACAACAATAAAGGAGGAATAATGCTAACAATCATAGGGTTTTGCTTACACATTAACAACCGACGATTGCCCTCAACCATACATGATCCCACAGTCAAATAAGTCAGTAGCTGTGGAAGCTGCGAAAACCACAACTTAAAGGCTGAAAGACCCACATTGTACCAATGGTGTTTCCTTAAAAACAGACGACATCCTAGTCAGTAGCAAGTGCTGAAAACACAAAGAATGACTGAAAGAGAGGAGGGGTGGGCGTGTGAGCAAGCAAAGAGATGTTTGCGAGAGTTGAGAAGAAATCCTGACACACCAACCTGACCCCCTCCCCACAAAATCACTGGGTCTCCTTTTAGCCCAAAGCCCCCTCCTGCCTGGGGAATCTGGCCTCATTCCAACAGCAGTGCCCTCGTGTGCTGCATCGAAAATAAAACAAAGGATGCCATTCATCATATTTTTCAACAACTGGTTTCTTTTCTTAGTTTGGAAGAAAAACTTGGCAATCATAAAGCTCAGTTTTTTATTTTTATATATTTTTTTCTTACTGTCAAAATAAACTGAAAAAGGAAAAAAAATGCCCAATGTTAAGAAAAGAAAAATACACAAAACCCTTCATAGCTTAGTCGGCCACACACTGCCATTCGGCTGACACCAAAGCGTGGAATGCAACACTCTTAAGTTCTCCCAACCCAAAGGGCTGGCTGCCTTCTGCTTCTGTAAGATGTGGCTACTTAGGGAAATTCACATAGGCTCCCAGTGTTAACTGTGCTGCATATTTACTTTAATCAAAGTGACATTTCCCAGATGGTGTTATCCAGAAAACCTCGTTTGAAATGAGGAGTATAAGAGAACTCAGTTGTACATTCCAGGGAAAATTGGATACAGGTGCTCCCCCATTTTAAGAAGCCTCAGTTTACAAAACCATAAGACGATGAAACAGATACATGTATGGCATGTGGCCAGCACCCTTACCCCCTTAGAACTGGGTACCTGGTATCTAGAATGGGAACCAGGCAGCCATATGAAGGTGAAAATGAAGAAACGATAACATCACTCCTTTACCAAATGCACCACCCTAACACACCCTGGTGTTAACTCGGAGCCTAACATTTTGTGGTTCCCAGACCCCACCACCACCTCCACTCGGGGGGCGGGGGGCGGGGGGAGAGGACAGGTGAGAAAGAAAATGTCTGAAGCAAGAAGCCACTCAAAGGTATCTCAGAAAATTAGTAGACCTAGAAGATCTCAATGGATATGAGTTTGAGCAAGCTCCGGGAGTTGGTGATGGAGAGGGAAGCCTGGTGCGCTGCAGTCCATGGGGTTGCAAAGAGTAGGGCACGACTGAGTGACTGAACTGAATTGAAAGGATTATACTGATTATACATGCCAAGACCCTATGCTGCAAATGAAATAGGGTTCCTCCACGGAAGGCGAAGCATAATAATGACATTTACTTTAGTATTTAAACTATTGTGATGTGGGCTCTGAAAGAAACAGCAGGCATTATGGAGCCTATATCCTAACCTGATGGTCTTAGAAGATGTTTCCAAGGAAATGACTCATTGCTCCAGAAACTAGAGAGAGAGCAATGGATAAAAATCACAAACTTGAGAAAGGAAAAATCTAAATGGGAATCTGGTCTTGCAACTTATCAACTGTGTGACCTCAAGGAAGTCACTTGACCTCTCTGGGCCTCAGTTTTTTGTTTTTACTCAACTTAGGCATTTCTGGGGCTGCACATCAGAGGATGTATTCATTTGTGACAAGCCTCTGGCCCTGTTTTGTGTGTCACAACTGTGGGTGAGCCATCAAAATTGGGGAGAGGGGGTGGCGATAATTCCTGGAAGCCATTTCCCTACTGGGAGAGTTGGCAGTAACTTAACTATAAATGGAAGTGCCTATGAAGCACATATATGTATCACACTAAATCCTAATTATCCCCAACCCAACCTTCCTTTAACCTGGTCCAAGTGCGCATGACCACTCCCAGAACCAGATACATAATCTGTGGGGCCCAGTGCAATGAAAACTTATTCAGAATTTCAATGATAACAGAACACTAAAACACACAGAGCACCCTGGGCTACTGCGCAGGCTGTTAGCCCATGAAGCTGACCTGGCCGCTCCAATAACACCTGTCATGAGGAGACGTTTCATGAAGTATTATTAGGAAGAGACAGCAGTTTCAATAAATACTGTAACTAAAGATCTTATGTTTGCAAGTTTTACAAAATCATACAAGCCCATGAGTTTATGACTGGGCCTGTTCCAGGCCTCACAAGGGCTTCACACAAGTGCAGGCACTTGCAGTTTAAATTTCATTTGCACAGTGGCATATTTGCCCTGCTAAAACACAGTAGGTGCTCAATAAATACGTGGGAACGAAGCCTTAATCTCAGAGACTTTACAGTCTAGCCAGCAAGCCAAACAAGAGATCAATAAAGCCCTGCTACAACCCAGCATATCAAGTCCAAAAAACAGAATTGTATGAAGTGTGGGGACATGAATTCAAAGTAGAAAAAACAAGACTCTACAGTCGGCCAGGAATTCTGGGGTGCTGGCTGCACAACTCAGATTCACCCTGGTCCTAGCTGCAGTTTTGGCACCACCTGGTGGCAATTTTCCTCCCTGATTTAAATATCAATGGAGACCACCCTAGGCTTCCCTGATAGCTCAGCTGGTAAAGAATCTGCCTACAACGTAGGAGAGCCGTGTTCAATCTCTGGGTCGGGAAGATCCCCTGAAAGAGGGCATGGCAACACACTCCAGTATTCTTGCCTGGAGAATCCCCATGGACAGAAGAGCCTGGCAGGGTGCAGCCCATGGGGTCACAAAGAGTTGGACACGACCACGACTAAGCACAGCACAGCACAGATCCACTCTGTGTCCTATGGCCTATGTTTCCTCTGTGCCCTGGGTCCTATGGCCACCTTAGCTCTTTCAGGACAGTGGGAATGATTCCAGGAATCTCCCCATTAACTGTAGCAAGTTTTGTGGCTCAAGCCATGGACATTCATCTGGGAAAAACCCGGGAATATAGAGATTCATCCTCTAACTCCTCAGTTGGTGAGGCAGGGTTGTACTTAGCAGCAGCACTGGATCAGTCCTACAGAGGAGGCGAAGCCAGTCTAGGGGAGGAAACAATGAAACTAGATGCTGATGGATCTTCCAGGAAGAGGAAGGAATAAATGGGCAAGAACTCCATATACCGTAATCGTGTAAAACACGGGTCTGGAAGAAATTTTAAATGAGAAGAGTACAGAGGCACTGGAGAGCAGTCTAAGGTCTAGGAGTTTCAGGATTTTGAGGTGGGCCATCCTATGAAGCTGCCATAGAAGGGGAAGTTCAACCAACTGCATATACAGTTTCTGAAACTAGAGGCAAAAGCTGGCCAGGCCTAGGATGGAGAGGCCTGAAGTCCTACGATGTGGGTCCCCGGCACTGCTTAGGGTTAGAGTGGTGGTATAAACCTATAGAACAGGGATTATGGTGGGAGGAGGCTTCTGATTGACTGGGTGGGCTAAAAAGAACTTTGGGGATTTAGTTCTTCACAGTCCTCTAACTCCAAAGGCTTGTTGGGAAAAAACACACAATGGTCCTTGATACTTAGTTGCAATTCAGTGAAAGATAGCCACAATTAACCATGTGAAAAGAGTTCACTGAAGACTTCTTTCCTGGATCTTGCTCTTTCATCTTGCTTTTGAAAGTGAAAGTGAAGTCACTCAGTCATGTCCGACTCTGTGCGACCCCACAGACGGCAGCCCACCACGCTCCCCCGTCCCTGGAATTCTCCAGGCAAGAACACTGGAGTGGGTTGCCATTTCCTTCTCCAGTGCATGAAAGTGAAAAGTGAAAGTGAAGTCGTTCAGTTGTATCTGACTCTTAGTGACCCCATGTACTGCAGCCTACCAGGCTCCTCCATCCATGGGATTTTCCAGGCAAGAGTACTAGAGTGGGGTGCCAGTTCCTTCTCCACATCTTGCTTTTATCCTTATGAAATAGTGGAGTGTATATGCAGGAAGCTGAACTATTAAACATAATTTTAGGGTAGACAGAGAGTAATACTTATCAATTAACAAAAATTCTTTATACTTACTAGAAACAATATAGTTTTTATAATAGGTCATTTCTAGACTATATCATAGTGATCACTTTCTCCAGAGCAGTTGGTTTCATGAAGACAGAGGTACCTAAGAAGTTAGGAAACAGTGACTAGTTGCATATGGGGTTTCCTAAGAAAAAGTCAGTAGGATGGGGCACAGAAGGTTTGAGAAAGATGTTTGGCTAGGCACCTACCACCAGCTGAAAACCATCATCTACCTGGAAGGTGAAGGAAAGGAAAGACATGCCCTACTAAAAGACTGAAAAGACTGTAATTCTTTAAATATTAGTCTACATTTTTAATGGTGCAATAAGCTACTATAAGAAAGACATTCACTGGAAAACTCCATCCAGTGATTTACCATATTTCCCATCCTTCAGTTTAGTCGCTCAGTCGTGTCCAACTCTTTGCAACCCCAAAACCGCAGCACGCCAGGTATCCCTGTCCATCATCACTCCCAGAGTTCATTCAGACTCACGTCCATCAAGTCAGTGATGCCATCCAGCCATCTCATCCTCTATTGTCCCCTTCTCCTCCTGACCCCAATCCCTTCTAGCATCAGAGTCTTTTCCAATGAGCCAACTCTTTGCATGAGGTGGCCAAAGAACTGGACTTTCAGCTTTAGCATCATTCCTTCCAAAGAAAGCCCAGGGCCGATCTCCTTCAGAATGGACTGATTGGATCTCCTTGCAGTCCAAGGCACTCTCAAGAGTCTTCTCCAACACCACAGTTCAAAAGCATCAATTCTTCAGTGTCCAGCTTTCTTCACAGTCCAACTCTCACATCCATACATGACCACTGGAAAAACTATAGCCTTGACTAGACGGACCTTAGTCGGCAAAGTAATGTCTCTGCTTTTGAATATGCTATCTAGGTTGGTCATAACTTTTCTTCCAAGGAGTAAGCCTCTTTAAATTTCATGGCTGCAGTCACCATCTGCAGTGATTTTGGAGCCCAAAAAACTAAAGTCTGATAGTGTTTTGACTGTTTCCCCATCTATTTCCCATGAAGTGATGGGACCAGATGCCATGATCTTTGTTTTCTGAATGTTGAGCTTTAAGCCAACTTTTCACTCTCCACTTTCACTTTCATCAAGAGGCTTTTAAGTTCCTCTTCACTTTCTGCCATAAGGGTGGTGTCACCTGCATATCTGAGGTTACTGATATTTCTCCCAGCTATCTTGATTCCAGCTTGTGCTTCTTCCAGCCCAGCATTTCTCATGATGTACTCTGCATAGATGTTAAATAAGCAGGGTGACAATATACAGCCTTGACGTCCTCCTTTTCCTATTTGGAACCATTCTGTTGTTCCATGCCCAGTTCTAACTGTTGCTTCTTGACCTGCATACAGATTTCTCAAGAGGCAGGTCAGGTGNAGCTTGTGCTTCATCCAGTCCAGCGTTTCTCATGAGGTACTCTGCATAGAAGTTAAATAAGCAGGGTGACAATATACAGCCTTGACGTCCTCCTTTTCCTATTTGGAACCAGTCTGTTGTTCCATGTCCAGTTCTAACTGTTGCTTCTTGACCTGCATACAGATTTCTCAAGAGGCAGGTCAGGTGGTCTGGTATTCCCATCTCTTTCAGAATTTTCCACAGTTTCTTGTGATCCACACAGTCAAAGGCTTTGTCATAGTCAATAAAGCAGAAACAGATGTTTTTCCGGAACTCTCTTGCTTTTTCCGTGATCCAGCGGATGTTGGCAATTTGATCTCTGGTTCCTCTGCCTTTTCTAAAACCAGCTTGAACATCAGGAAGTTCACGGTTCACGTATTGCTGAAGCCTGGCTTGGAGAATTTTGAGCATTACTTTACTAGTATGTGAGATGAGTGCAATTGTGTGGTAGTTTGAGCATTCTTTGGCATTGCCTTTCTTTGGAATTGGAATGAAAACTGACCTTTTCCAGTCCTGTGGCCACTGCTGAGTTTTCCAAATTTGCTATACTGAGCATTTATTATGTTCCTGTCTGTTCTAAGTACTGGAGACAGTGGTGAACATGACAGAGAAGGTTCCTGTGTTGGTGGACTTTACATTCTGGTGGGTGATACAGACAATAAACAGGTAAATCAACAAATATGGTAATGTCAGAGAGTGAGACTTGCTATGAAGAAAATAAATGAGTGATAGGATATGGCATGAGGTGTAGAGGCTGGGTGGCCATTCTGTAAAGAGGTAACCTTAGATAGGACAATCAGGGAAGTCTTCTCTGAAGAGATGACATTTGAGCCAAGACCTATCAGATGAGAAGGAACTAGTCATGGGAAGATTTGGAGAAGACTCTCAGGCAGTGGGAACAGTAAAGGGACAGTAAGTCAAAGGCCTTAAGATGAGAGCAAGCTTAGTGTATCTAAGGAATAGAGTGAAGAGTGGCTGGGGAAGCTTCAGGGGTACCCCCAGGGCTGAGTGCCATGCTTCATGGCCATGTTGAGGTTGACTCAGCAGACCAAGCCACTTCTGCCTAACAGTTTCACATCCTCCATGCCTCAGATAGCCAGAGGCACCTCAAATACCTAGAGACAAATCCAACTAAATGACCCTCATCTGAGTGCCAAGCTTAGGCAATGGAGCAGAACACACTGATTACCACAAAATGTCAGGCTGGTATGGAGCCAGATGAGTTTGGAATCTCCGAGGGAGTGGCTGAAATCTGACAACAGGATCCAACCAGAAATGGCCTGTGGGTCAGGAAAAGAGGGCTAGAGCAAGGCTTCTCAGGAGGCAGCCTGGGACAGCTGGAGCAGAATGACAGCACAGAACAGGAGTGATGGGGTGGGTCTTGAGGGAACGACTGGATGGCAGTGAAGGAAAGACTCTTCAAGTCCCTTTTGTCAGTCTTGGGTGCCATACACACTTACCTGGATGAACCGGTGACTTTCCAACTAGTCACAATTGTCTAGCAGAATACCCAGGAGTGGGGCTTCACTATATTTGCAGAATCTTGGCTTACCCAGACTGGTTCCAATTCTGTTGCCATAAACTTTAATGTTGCTTTGGAATATTTCTCTACATGACCTCTGTATTTAATACAAATACATCTTCTCCGAAGGATCTCACCTTCCTTCATGAAGAGAAACTATTCATTTGCTTTTTTGGATATTGTAGTTAGCACAATACTGGGAAGATCTTTCATCTTCTCAAGATGGATCTGTACTGGAAGGCCAGGCCTCCATCACGGGGAGCGTCTCACATAGCTTAATGCCACAGTAGGACACATGCTTTTCTGACACCAGCCAGCAGTTCCTGGTGCCAAAATGACACCAACACTCTAGGTTTTATGTTTCAGGTGATGAAAGATGAGAAACTAGGCATGGGCTGCTTACCTGTTCTTCCTGCAGCGAATTGTGAAGCCAAGAAAGAAGGCAATGAGGAGAAGTCCACAGCTTAGGAAAGTCCAAACAATACCCAAGAGGGCAGGAGATAATGAAGAAATGGTCTTACCACTGTGGTGGGAAGAGGTCTGAGAACAGAATGAAGAGACGCTGTTAGAAATGAAGCTTTTCTATAGATCAAACATGAACTGCCCCCATCACCGCCAGAGTTGGGACACAGGTGTCCTGCATAAACATTTACCCCTCCCCCCTCCACCACCACTATCATTAACAACAATAACAGCAACAGCATGTATATCTAAGCAGCAGCCCTGACACCCCATGGCTGCTCACTTACAATTGTAGTTCTGCAGAGATCATGAAGGGGTCTACGTTCCAGCTCCTGATCAGAAAAACCGTCACACAATTCAGAGCAGTTTATTTCAGGCTCCATGTCATCATATGTCCCTCTTGGTAAGTGCTTATTCACAGTCTTGGTTACCCACTGGTAGGTAACCAGCAGATCTTTGACTAAAACATAACAGCAACTCAGATCTTTCCTTCAGAGGCGCCATTTTGGAGCTGGATCCTGGCTCAGAATCTGGGATGAACAATCTATTCAGGTGGAAGCGGAGAGTTATTTCACTAGGCTCCTACATCAGACACCTTCCAGGCTCTCCTGGTCCCTTGTTGCCAGTGCAGACCACAAGAGTGAAGAGTGGACATCTTATTAACCATTAGGTCACACAAAGCGATGATTTTAGCTTGCCACCAGATGGCAGTCACTGCTCCAAGTACTCTCACACAGGTCCTGAGAGAGAGAAAAGCAATTAAACCTGTTAATAAATAAATGTTTTACTTATATACATATAATCTACTCAAATAAACACAAACACATACATATATGTAAATGGATTATTACAGAGGTTTTAAAATATTTTATATATTTAACTATATTAGCTATATTTTTATTAGATATAGTTATATATAATACATTCTTATATATAACAAAGGTTTAGGTGAGTGAGCGAGTGAGTCACTCAACTCTGTCTGACTCTGAAACCCCATGGACTGTAGCCTACCAGGCTCCTCTGTCCATGGAATTTCCGAGGCAAGAACACTGGAGTGGGTGGCCATCCCCTTCTCCAGGGAATCTTCCTGATCCAGGGATTGAACCTGGGTCTCCTGCATTAAAGGCAGATTCTTTACCATCTGAACCACCAGGGAAGCATATTTTTATTATACATAATTATACACATTTTTATATACAACAAAAGTTTAAAATACAATATATATTTAAATAAATATATTTCAAAACCTCTTTAATAAAGAATACTTTTAAAACAAAGATAAAGCATATCTAACAATTTACAGATAGAAAGCTCTACAGTCCCTCTTCAGATCCTTTCATGGCCCAGCACTACAAAAATTTTAGTTTACATATGTGAGCACATCTTCCTTTTTTTCCCTACTAGGAATGCCCCTTGGCCTTCCAAGATCTTTCTACGACCTCAGGGATTAAGCTCTGTCTGGTCCTGGCTGACAGTGGGCTCAGGTGCCCCACAGTGTCTGCACACATTGTTGGTTGATCCTGTGATGATCTATTCACTCAGCGAATGGAGGAACATTCTATGTCTAGTCGGATGAAATCTCAGAAGGATACGCAAACACTTTATTGAGTTTTATACTCACTTGCTTTTAAAACTGTCAGACTACTAGAAAGGCTATTCAAGTAGTAGGGAGAGAAACTGAGGGTTCTAAAAATTCCCACAGAGTAAGCGAGTAACCATCTTTTCTCAGAAGATGACTACAATATGAACGCTGTAATCTAAAACAAGCTCTACCTAGCAGAACAAAAGTAGAAATGCAAAGAGGTTCAAATTAATCCCAGCAGATAAGGCAAACATGTCCCCAATTCTTTAAAGCACCTATCTCTTAAGAAAAACAGATTGAAATTTTACCAGTGGGAATTTTAAAGAGGATGCCACTTCTGGTTTGTGTTTCTGGGACAGCTTAGCACATTTTTCTTTTACTATGGAGGAAAATTGGAAGAGGAAAAAATATCAATTATTTCAATAGCCACTGAATATAGGACTTGTGTTTAAGACAGAATAATAGTGACAGGTGTAGAATGCCATCTCTGGATTCTGCATACTGAGACATGAACAATATAGCACCAGGTGCTGCCCATATATTGGCCTCTCATATATTCCTGAATTATTTACCAGGCTCATTACAATGAAATCCCAAGAGAACTAAAAGCCACTACCTCCTGTCAAGACATTTAAATTCTTGTGCAGACTGGTCAGATTACTGAATGGAAAATTAAGAAGTATAAAAACATGACTGCTGCTGCTGCTGCTGCTACATCACCACAGTCGTGTCCGACTCTGTGCGACCCCGTAGGCAGCAGCCCACCAGGCTCCCCGTCCCTGGGATTCTCCAGGCAAGAACACTGGAGTGGGTTGCCATTTCCTTCTCCAAAAACATGACTATCTGCAACTTAATTTAGTTGAAATTTTAACCACTGAAAAGACATTTTTTTTTCTTTTTCTTAAAAGCTAGACATCCCCTATTGTCTTCTAGCATAGAGCAATATTAGAAGCCACAGAAAAGACTATACTGCATGATGGATTGAAAGACATTTTTCCTATATCACCCTTTTAATCATACTTGCAAATAAGTACACTTATATTTGAACCATTATTAAGTCCTTGTTTGTGTATCCTTATATCATATAGACGTGTGTTTATATATAAAACCTCATTTTGCTCTCGCTACTGTGTCTCGCTACTGTGTCATGTGAAGTAAACAAGATCTTTCCTCATTTTCACAAAAGGAAACTTAAGAGCAGAAAAGTGGAAAAACTTGCTCCAAATCTGCAGAGACAGGATTCAAATCTTGATGTTTACATTGCAAGGTCAGTGTCCTCCTGGTATATACCCTGGATGGGGCAGACATCCTGGACTGAGCTCACCCAAGAGGACACCAATGTCCTATTAAGTTTCTTCATGTTTAGTTCCTAGAGTTTCATATCTATGGGTTCTCTGGAGTGTGGCACACGGTAGCACGTGTATACCAGTGACTCTCAACTAGCACAGTTTGGCACCTCCAGAGGACATCTGGCAGATGTGGTTATCAAAACAGAGGTGGGTGCTAGTGACATCTAGTAGGTAGAAGCCAAGGATGCTGCTAAACATCCTACAGTTCACAGAATGGTCCAAATAACAAAGACCTAGCTATTCCCAAAGGTCAGTAATGCTAAGGTAGAGAAACCATGGTCAACAATGTGGCTCTCAGAAGGAATAACAACCTTAAGCCCAAATCATCCTTAGGAGATTTTGTGAACATGATGGAATTGTCCATTTGAACAGATCTCTGAGTACACTCTAAAGGTCACCTGTGGACAGACTAACACAATGGTATGGAAATTTGAGTGCTAGGCCCCCCTACAGTCAATGGCTATCCAGCGTTGGAGCTGTAAAACCGTGATACTAAGCTCCACCATGGGGCAGGCTTTCAATTTCAGTATTAGCATACATTCACAAAGATTCACACATGAGGAGCTGGTGAAAGAGTGAATGGCTTAGTCACTGAAAGAAGAGAGTTGAATGATTTCAAAAATGTATTGAGTGATTGGGAAAGTGGGTGGGAAGTGGTGTGTCAGAGGGGATAACAGTAAGGCATCTGACCATAAAACAGATAAAGAACCCAAGGCACAAAGAGAAAGGTGTGCCAGGCTCCTCCAAGAACACCCCTCTCCCCTGCCTCTCCCACTAAGTCTATAGAGGTAAACTGTCTCATTCACAGATGGTAGCAGATCCAAGACCATGGCAGGACTTTCAATTTACTTGACAGAATGTAGAATCCTGCCCAGTCATTAGGAAAACAGACACTGCATCAGCTATGCTGCTCCCAAGAGCAAGACAGTCCTTTATAGGTTTACAACTCTCAACCGCCCCCACATGTGTGTGTATTAGTCACTCAGACATGCCCAACTCTTTGAGACCCCATGGACTGTAGCCCACCAGGCTCCTCTGTCCATGGGATTCTGCAGGCAGGAATACTGAAGTGGGTTGCCATTTCCTTCTCCACAACAGCCCCCATATCTTTCCACAAAAATCTGCCCTATCCTTTTACACATTATTTCTGGCTATTGAAAAACTAGTCCTACAACTACTGTCCTTTAAAAAGTTGTTTTGAAGTTGGTAGAACTTCTGCTTCTGTTCATGAATCATTAACTGCTATTGGAATTGCCTTCCTGCTATAACTAATTCAAAAACCAGACAAAATATCCAAAAAGCTCTTTTCAGATACTGGAAAACAGATTTCACAGGACTTTGGAAAACAAATGAGGTGAACCTACAATTGACTGACAGAAAATGAAATATAAACAAACATTATCCCAATGACTATAACTGACCTCAAGTTACTGCCTGAAGGAAGTTTCCAGGCCATGGCACAAAAAGGGAAACTCAAAGAGAGCCTAGAAGTCTTGCTAAGGTAAGGAGAATAGACTGGAGTTAGGGACATCAAGGCAAACAAATTTGTGAGGCAGAGTAAGAAGAGGGCGATACCAAGAAAGAGAGTGCTTTGGAAATCTGCTAGGGACCCTCTCAGTCTTTTTCTGAGTCTTTTCTGAGGAAGCTATCTGAAGTGAAAGAAATAACCACTGATAGACAGTAGCTAAACAATTCCTGGAGTTCACACATGGTTGAAAATGCTTTGTGTTCCCACCAACCAGAGTGGACGATCTCATGATATACAGGATATTAGATAAAATTCTCAGAAAAAAATGGAGTGAATAAACCCTAGACTAGAAACTACTCTAGACCTTCCCTCATAATGTTTAAAAGTAAGTCTTAAAAAGGATCAAATTTATCTGCAAAAAAACTTAACTGCAATCTAGAACAAAACCCAATGCTCATTAAAGGACTACAACAAGATACAGCACTCAATAGCATAAAATTCAAAATGCCCATCGTCAGTAAAAAATTACCAGGCATGCAAAGAAGGAAAAAAAAAAAAGACCTATAATAATACATTTTAAAAAGTTTAATAAAAACATATAGGAATAATAGAAATGATATAATTGGCACACAAGGACCTTAAAGCAACTATTATAAATAGGCTCAAAGACATAAAACAGAACATAAACAAAATGAAAAGAGAAATGGAGAATACAAAAAATAGCCAAATAGGATTATAGAGATTAAAACACAATTGTAAAATTGAAAATAAAGTAAATTAGACACTGCAAAAATAAAACACTGCTTAGCTTAAAAACAAAAGAAAATATCCAAAATGAGGTATATAATTGATAAATATGGAGGTAGCCTCAGTGACATACTGAACAATAGCAAGTGGTCTAACATACACGTAATTGGAGCTCTGGGAAAAAAAGAGGGGAAATATTTGAAAGTAATAATGACCACACTTTTTAAACATTTAATGAAAAGAGTAAACGTACAGATTCAAGAAACTCAAACAAACTCAGGCAGAAGAAACATTGAAACACCCAAACATACATACACCAAGACACATTACAATGAAATTACTGAAAATCAATGATAAAGATAAAAATCTTTGATGCAGACAGATTTTGTATAGAGGAACAATAGTAATACTTACAATAGATTTCTAATTTGAAATTATGTAAACCAGAAGAGAATGGAATGACATCTTAAAAGTCAATCCAGAATATAACACCCAGTGAAAATGTCTTCAGGAAATGAAGGTAAAATAAAGATATTTTCAGAAAAAGAAAATCTGAGTGACATGCATGACAAGAAATGTTAGAGGAAGTCCTTCAGGCCGAAGGAAAATGACACCACATGCAAATCTGGAATAAAGTGTGCTGGAAATGGTGAGTGATGGGCAAATAAAAAAGNCTGGGAAAAAAAGAGGGGAAATATTCGAAAGTAATAATGACCACACTTTTTAAACATTTAATGAAAAGAGTAAACGTACAGATTCAAGAAACTCAAACAAACTCAGGCAGAAGAAACATTGAAACACCCAAACATACATACACCAAGACACATTACAATGAAATTACTGAAAATCAATGATAAAGATAAAAATCTTTGATGCAGACAGATTTTGTATAGAGGAACAATAGTAATACTTACAATAGATTTCTAATTTGAAATTATGTAAACCAGAAGAGAATGGAATGACATCTTAAAAGTCAATCCAGAATATAACACCCAGTGAAAATGTCTTCAGGAAATGAAGGTAAAATAAAGATATTTTCAGAAAAAGAAAATCTGAGTGACATGCATGACAAGAAATGTTAGAGGAAGTCCTTCAGGCCGAAGGAAAATGACACCACATGCAAATCTGGAATAAAGTGTGCTGGAAATGGTGAGTGTATGGGCAAATAAAAAAAAATTGTGTTTCTTAATTTTTTTAAGTTATGCTAACAAGCATGTGCCTATTAGAAAAGCACACACATACCAAATTCTTTACATTCGTATCAATCACCTATATCTTTTTGTTTTTCAAAAACAACTGTCTTGGTTCATATTCACATTGACAGTTCAGTTGATATATGCATTACCAACAGTAAAACTGAACTATAAAGGTGTCCAGGGCCGTATTAATGTGTAAGGGGATGATGAATACATAAATGCTGAACTTCATGGTTATACATTCCCCTTTCCTCCAAAACTCCACTGCTTCCAATAACCATTCACTTAAAAAATCTTTTTTAAGAGTACTAACAATATGACTGGCACCATTCTAGGCTCCTGAATACACTGGAGAACAACAACAACAAAAAAATCCCGACCTTTAAAAAATTTATATTACAATAGGGGAATCAAACAGTAATCAGTGGACATAATGCATATATACATAGAATTTAGAAGATATTAAGGACAATGGAGGAAAAGGCAGATCTGGGCAAGAGTGTTTGGGAATGCCAGAGGAGGAGTTAAGCAATTTTAAATGAGAATATCAGATTTGGCTACATAAACCTAAAAAAATTAAAGTCTAATTCTATTGTGAAAACTATGAGAGCTTTCCATGTTAACCTCCCTCTTGTTATTGCAGGGAATGTGTGGTTTTGATGATAAAAGAATGGCTCTATGCAGAGTCATCCAATAATGATCAGTTAGGCAAACTAAATTTGGAAAGGATATGCATCTTCCATTCTCTTCTGCAATTTCTCATATTTTAGGTAACTGTCATAGAGTATTGAGCACTCTCTGTTTAGGCCCATCTCTATCATCTATTTTTTTTTTTAATATTTTTTATTTATTTTTATTTTTATTTTTTTTTAAATGTTTCATTTTAAGCCAGCTTTTTCGCTATCCTCTTTCTGCCATTAGAGTGGTATCACCTGCATAACTGGGGTTGTTAATATTTCTTTCCATAATCTTGATTCCAGCCTGTGATTCCTCGAAAGGAAAGCTATGATAAACCTAGACAGCAGATTAAAAAGCAGAGTCATCACTTTGCTAACAAAGGTCCATCTAGTCAAAACTATGACTTTTCCAGTAGTCAGGTACAGATGTGAGAGCCGGACCATATGTATGCCGGCTGAGCAGCAAACAATCGATGTTTTTGAATTGTGGTGTTGGAGAAAACTCTTTGAGAGTCCCTTGGACTGCAAGGAGATCAAAGTAGTCAATTTTAAAAGAATTCAACTCTAAATATTCATTGGAAGGACTGATGCTGACTTGAAGCTCCAGTACTTTGGCAACCTGATGCAAAGAGATGACCATTGGAAAAGACCCTAATGCTGGGAAAGATTGAGGGCAGGAGGAGTAGGGGTCGACAGAGGATGACATGGTTGGATGGCATCACCAACTCAGTGGACAGGAGTTTTTGAGCAAACTCTGGGAAATAGTAAAGGACAGGGAAGCATGGCATGTTGCAATCCATGGAGTCACAAAGACTCACACATGACTTAGCAACTCAGCAGAAACAACAGCGACCACCTATAGAAGCTTCCCATGTACATACTCACCTAAACCTTCCCTCTTTGATCTAATTCCATTAAATGTTTATAGCTCAGTGATTCCTGAGTATTTTCCTTTGTTGCTCTGGTGTGAAGTTGTAGTTAAAATTATTCTTTAATTGATAGTTTTGAAACTCAGAAAAGTACATGGAAGAAAATAATAAGCATCCAAAATTACACATTAATACCTTGGCATTCATTCCAATCTACCTGTCTCATTCTAGTACCCCTTTGCCTGAGAAAATCACCCTACTGCTTTTCTAAAGATACTTGGTTTATAAAAATGAATCATAGCTCAATTCTTTAAAAAGAATGAGTAAATTTCTATATATTGACTTCCAAATCACATTGTTTAAAAAAAGGAAGATGCAACAAAATGTATATAGTATGCTGCTTTTTATGTAAGAAAGGAGATGAAACTCATTTAGGTCATTGGCTCATTTTCAAAAAGAAACAATGGAAAAAAACATTACCATCATTACCTATAAGAGAAGGAAAAGAACACCAAGGAGAAGACAGAGAGGCAAAATAGATCTCAATATTTATAGCTTTGACTCTGAAACCATATAAATAGCTTACTTAATTTAAAAACAAAATTACAAAAAGAAAATGGATGTCTAAACTTAGGAAATAAACTGAAACAAATTAACCTAACTATCAACAAGTTGATGATATAACCACATAAAGAAGAGTTGATTTGAAAGTGTGAAGTTGCTCAGTCATGTCCAACTCTTTGTGGCATCATGGACTGTAGCTGTCATGCTCCTCTGTCTCTGGAATTCTTCAGGCAAGAATATTGTAGTGGATAGCCATTTCCTTCTGCAGGAGATCTTCCCAACCCACGGATCGAACATAGGTATCCTGCATTGCAGGCAGATTCTTTACCATATGAGCCACCAGGGGAGCCCAGAATTAATTTAAAGAAGAGTATTTTGATTATACATCAAAGGATAAAAAATAACCACAAAGAAATCTTAAACAACATGAAGTGGGTATTGGATATGGTTCCTATTTTATAGAGATGGATATACATACATATACATATAGACACATCTATCTACTAGATAAAGCAAATAAGTAATTATGTTCATGTCACTGGAAACTAAGATTTTCAAAGTAACAGAAAAAAGATAAACATATAAAATAAGTAAAATCCTTCCATCTACTATTTAAATGGGAAATATAACTGTGGAATCAAAGTGTTCTTTTCCTAAAATATTCATATTTCCCAGTTTGTCAACCAAAGTTCAGAAATAAGTGCATCTGTAACAATAAGCCCTCCAAGTGCCCAGACTGCAATCTCTCAAAACACTTTCAATAAAAAGGAATCAGTTTTCTTTAGTGAAATTGCCAGTTTAAATTACA
>SJYA01006603.1:0-20681 GCA_006410615.1 Neotragus moschatus
TTTGCATATAATTTAAAGAAGCAGGGTGACAATATACAGCCCTTCCTGACTGAAGGGGTTATCAAAAGTTTCTACCCCAGGGGTGATAACAATAATGTTGGCTGACACTTACTCATTCAACGACTACATTTATTGAACACCTGGTTAGCCACTCTGTCTAGGTGGGAGGGATAGAGTCAGTGAACAAAACAAATAAAAACCCTCCCCTCATGGAACTTACATTCTAATGGAGGGAGAATTATAATATTATTAAGTAATATTAAAACAATAAATAATAACTAAAATAGGTGAGTAGTATGGGCTATGGAGAAAAATAAAACAGTAAATGCTGGGGTGAATTGTAATTTGACATAGGTAGGTTGTTCACACGTGGCTCATTGACTGGTCATATTTGAGCAGAAATGTAGCTGTCTGGAGAATAATTAATCCTTAGTGAACTACTTTTTATTTTTTATTTTTTTAATTTTTATTTATTTATTTATTTATTGAGTTATCTCCTTTTATTTTTAACTTTTCTCCAGGTTTTTTTTTTTTTTTACTACTAATAATGGTATTGTAGTGAATATTGTTTTGAATTTTTATTTTGGAATATATCTTGATCCATAGGGAAAACTTCTAACTAGAGAGTTCCTAAGTCAAAGTACATGCTTATCAAAATGAACAAATAACATATACAATGGAAAATCTCTGCCCCACCCCTTTCTCTAGCAATCCAGTTCTCTTCATAGGTATCCAGTGTTACCTTTTCAGAAGTACTTAAGTAAATACAATCCACATATATAAATATGATGTCTTTGAATCCTTAAAACTGCCCTATGAGGTAAGTATTCTAATGAGTCCCATTTTACAGATGAGGAAGCTGAGATATGGGGAAGAGCAGTAATTTGCCCCAAATCCCCTGATGAGAGAAGAGCTGGATTGAAACGTCTGAGCCTGGGCTCTTCCTATTTTCCCCTTACTCTTCTGCTTTTCCCTCTTGCCTTCCATCAAACCACTTCTTTGAATGTCAGCATCCTTTGGACCTTGTCTTCTAGACTCTTTCTTCCCTAAAAAAACCAGCCTTGGGACTTCCCAGATGGTCCAGGGGCTAAGACTGCATACTCCCAAAGCAAGGGGCCCTGAGTTTGATCCCTGGTTGGGAAACTAGATCACACATGCTCCAACTAAGACCCAGAAAAGCCAGAAAAAAACAAAAGAAAACATAAAAACCCCAGCCTTAGCCAGAGCCCCACCACTGCCCCAAGGAACTCGCCCCAACCTGGGGATGGGAGTAGAAGAGTTAGGCAACTCATTTGGGAAAACCTAAAGAACAATTTAGTTTAATGCTCTGTTCACATTCAGGAAAAGCAAGTTGCTTCTCTTAACTGGCAGTGTCATTACAAACTAAAAAAGCATGAACACACTGAATGTGAATTTTTCCATGTTATCAATTCTGGGTAAAACATTGCTCGTGCTGACCATTGCAGATTACCTTTCGGTAGCCAGAAGGCAGCATAGAAGAAACACGTTGCTTAGAGGACAAACGGAAACAGTGCCCGCAGAGGACACTCTAGAAGTGAGAAGGGGATAAAGTATCAGAACTTCATTATCGCCAGAAAATAGTATCATTTGGATTTGTGCATACACTATAAAACCAGAATAGGAATTTAAACCTTGCCTTAAAATTTCCCTCTCACATTTATGGAATAATTAAATCATTTTTTGCATGCACCCATGTCCTCTGAAGGTAACACTGACCCTAAGTAGTAGCTGCTATCAGTTCAGTTCAGTCGCTCAGTCGTGTCCGACTCTTTGCGACCCCATGAATCGCAGCACACCAGGCCTCCCTGTCCATCACCAACTCCCGGAGTTCACACAGACTCACGCCCATCGAGTCAGTGATGCCATCCAGCCATCTCATCCTCGGTCGTCCCCTTCTCCTCCTGCCCCCAATCCCTCCCAGCAGCAGAGTCTTTTCCAATGAGTCAACTCTTTGCATGAGGTGGCCAAAGTACTGGAGTTTCAGCTTTAGCATCATTCCTTCCAAGTTGTACCCATTTCAGAGATGCAGAACTGAGGCTTAGAGAAGCAAATTGTTCAAGATCATCTGCAAAGCGAATATTTAAACTCAGGTGTGCTGACAGCTTCATCTTGTAACTATAAAATGCCTATCTGTTCCATATAAAGACCTTGTGAAGATCAGGTAGATGTTTAAACAGAAGTTGTATGAATCATTGTATATTAAACATCCTTTAGAAATACAGCGGAGAAGGCAATGGCATCCCACTCCAGTACTCTTGCCTGGAAAATCCCATGGATGGAAGAGCCTGGTGGGCTGCAGTCCATGGGGTCGCTGAGGGTCAGACAAGACTGAGCAGCTTCACTTTCATTTTTCACTTTCATACATTGGAGAAGGAAATGGCAACCCACTCCAGTGTCCTTGCCTGGAGAATCCCAGGGATGGGGGAGCCTGGTGGGCTGCCGTCTATGGGGTCGCACAGAGTCAGACACGACTGAAGCAACTTAGCAAGAGCAGCAGCAGCAGCAGGAGAAATACAGACTTTCCTGAGTAGAAATAGTCATCTTCCCCCTATCCATTTTCAAGCCCTCTTAAAAGAATACCCAGAAAGTAAAATGGTTTCTAACTGGAAGGGGATGATGGTAAACCACAAAACATTTAAACCTTATCAAGTTTTCCTATGCTACATTTTACTTTAATTTTTCTCACTTAATGTAGATTACTTTATTATTTTATTCCTAAATTAAAGTTTCATTTTTCTCAAAGTAATTGTCCACAGAGATTAATTTTAAGACCAAAAAGCTTATAACAAAAAGCTCTTATATTGTATTTTCTGTTACTTTCTTCTCCTTGATTCTGGTCCTCAGGATATAATATGGCTGCTAAGCTGTGAGATTTTTTAAAGGCTCAATTTAGTCCCTTTCTATTTGTTTTGGATTGTTGTGTGTGTGTGTTTGATGAAAGTTGTGGTAATTTACTCTATAGCATTTCTTTTACGATGAAATTATTACTGTTAGAGAAAGGTAAAAATGCACTATCTCAAGCCAACATATCCCCTTTTTTCTTTTGGTAATTAAAATTTTAATTTTTAAACCAAAGTTACAAATAATATTTGTTTAATACACCAGATAGTTCTAGCCACAAGTCTGGTGTCTGCTACATCACGGCAGATCGGTCCTCAATAAATGAGGGAAAATCGCAACCATTTTACACTGACGTGAAGATCCCGGTGGTGCCTGATCGCCCGGCAGCATCTGCTTCTTTCCCTCTCGGATACAAAGCGGGCAGAGTCAACTTTATAAATCCTATTACAGAAATGGGCATCTTTCCCCAAAGGGTGCATAAGCACGCACGCTTTCCTACAATATCTGAAATACCAAATGAAGCACATTTAAAAAAATTTTTTCTTACGGTCTGAATAGAGTATAAGAATGCATTTCCATTTGAGCTGGATCCTAAGATCCGGCCAAATACCTAACTAGGGAAATGCTCACACATCCCATAGTGCGCGTTGACATGAAAGACTTTGCTTTTCTCCTCAACAAGAAACCCCCAGAGCCTTTCGTTGCATGATTGAAGGTGCCAGGGCTCTTCGGTCACTGGCTAATAGGTGGTGTTTTGCATCGTGAGAGCTGTGCAGGGTGCACGCGTGCTCTGCGCGGCGCAAAATCGCCACGGCTACGCAGGAGGCTCTTCCTAATTTGGACGCATTCGAGCCGACAATGGCACCATTTTCAGTGATTGGGCTTTTGTTCTAACTCAAACGCGAAAGGTCTTTAAGGTGATTTTTGTACCTCTGGTTTTATTGCCTGAATATTCAAGTTTTAGTTTTCATTATCTAAGTATACAGGACATGGTATTGGATCTGAATCTTTTTGAAATTAATTGCCATGTAAATAAAACATATTTCTGTAGAATGCACTTACTCATCATTAGCATGTGAGAGTTTCCAGTAAAATATCTTTAGTATTATTTTTATTATTAACATATTTACTCTGTCACTCCAGCCCTGCACCCTTTGTGAATCTGTTTTTAAAATAAATATGACCTGATATCAGAGTGATTGGTGCAATAAAAATGCATGATGTGAAATTAATCAAATATGGTTGGGTTCAATTTATAAGGGACACATTAAGAAAAATTATTTCTTGTTCGGGTATGCCACTCTAGTGAATCAAACAGAACTGCGTATATTTCAGCAAGATACATGTAAAATCTATTCATTCAACAAACATTTATTATGCATTTACTGTGTGCATCACAGGGGATAAAAACCAAGCTGAGCAAACAAATTCATACATGAAACAACTGGAGACCATAAGCAACTGTATAATTGTGGAATATATGTTCATAATCCAAGGACTGCAGAAACAAAAGCTTAAGTAGCAGCAAGGTAGTGCCCTGGTAAAGGGTGTGGGCCTCTGGATTTATTTCAGTTTTTTTCAGGAAGTGGCCATTAATTTTTGTGTGAAAAAATGAGAGCAGAGAGGCATAATTCATTGTGAAGATAGGTTTTATATTCTGTATATGTGAAGGAAATAAATTTCTAATGCAATAAAACCGAATGGAAAAAAGAAAAAAAAAACCCAGCTTGGTCTTTAGAGTCAAACAGACATGGGTTCAAATCTCAGCTCTGTTACTTACTAGCTGGGTGACCTTGGGTCTCTTCTTTGGTTTTGCAGAGCTTTGGGTTTTCTTATTTACAATATGGAGATGGTAAGGCCTTTCTAATAGGATTGTTGTGGGAATTAATTGAGATGATGTCCCCCGTAAGCATTCACTAAGTTTGTTATCATGGTGGAATATAAGTCAGAGAAGATGTGTTGAAAACTGCTATTGCCAGAGTTGTTGACAAAGATGAATGGTTGGAGATGGTGTTCTTTGTGGAGGAGACAGTATGGACAGAAGCTGGAAGATGGGCTGGAAACCAAGTATTCCATTCATTTCCAGGAATGGGGTTCTGCTTTCATCCTACAAGAGAGCCAGCTGAGTAGAGATAAGCCAAGTACCCAAGGACAATATCACTACCATTCAGGTGGCTTAAACATAAAGAATTTCTAGACAGATTAGCAGGGTGTATCCCTGGAGAACACCTGCAAACACTGAGCCATAGTGAGATAGAACTCAGGACCCAAGACTCTGACCATATTAAAGGCTGGACTTCCCCTGCCTTTTTCAGTACTGTACACTACAGCCTAGTACAGCGTCTTGTCCAAGGGAAGCAATCAATAACCACTTGATGAGTGAATGAGTAAACCCTGTGTCCTATAAAATGCAAACAACTTTTTACTTACTAGTTACATAAACTCAACCCCCATGCCTCCGTTTCTTTAACTGTAAAACAGGATAAGTACCTAGTGACCTCTCAGGATTGTTATGAATATCAAATGCACTAATGTTTGTAAAGGGCTAAGAACAGTGCCTGGCACCTGGTCAGTTCTACATCAGTATTTTTAAAATACAAAATAAATAACAATGTTAAAGGGTCCTGTGTGAAACTTTTCAGGCAGTCCAGTGGTTAAGATTCTGCCTCCCAATGCAGAAGCACGGGTTCGAACGCTGGTCAGAGAACTAAGGTCTTGCGTGCCTCAGGGTGTGGCCAAAATTTTTTAAGGGGGAGGGGTCTTATGAAAATTAAATTAAAAAATGCTTGCAGGCAACAAGTATTTGTGGAGGGAAGTGAAGAGGGAGGGACCTGCCAATACCGAAACCCCACCCCAAGCAGGCTCAGAAGTACCCAGGTGCAGACTTAACAGGACCTGATGACTCTCGGATTTGTCTTCTTGAGCCAAGCATGCAGTGGGCCTGGGGGAGCCCTAGACCTACTTGTCCTCCTGCTTTCATCTCCCCTCCCCAAACTCACTGGTACCAGATGATATCTTTAACCCAAGGCTGTGACCTGGGTCCCACACCATCAGCCCTGGACTACTCTAGGACCCTACATGGCTGTATCCATCTTTGTACTCATGGCCAACAGCTGAAGTAGCTCCTCATCCCTTTCCATTCTCCTTCCTCCTCAGAGTGATAGTGCTGCCACCTTTGTGGATCACAACTTCCCAGAAATCCTATTGGTCCCAACCACCAGAGAGGACCCCTTGGCTATCAACACAAGATGGGCTGAAACAGGGCCCACCATGCCCACTGGATATTATTGTTCAGATGGCTGCTCTCCCTCCCTGGCAACAGCTATCAGATTAGTCAGGCCACTGAGCTCAAACTCTGCCAACTCGATAATTCATTCATCTGTTCATAAATTCATTCTCATATTCATTTGACTATTGGTAATTCAGTTCTTCCTCTATGCCTAGATGGAGACACTGAGATCATTCACATAGTGTTCCGGCACTCAGAGAACTCATTCTAGTCGGGGAGAGAGATAACTCACAATACAGGGTAATTAGGTGCAAAAAGATCCATATAGTCAAAGCTATGGCTTTTCCTGTAGTAATGTATGGATTTGAAAGTTGGACTATACAGAAGTCTGAGTGCCAAAGAATTGATGTTTTCAAAGTGTAGTGCTGGAGAAGACTCTTCAGAGTCCCTTGGACAGCAAGGATATCAAACCAGTCAATCCTAAAGGAAATCAACCCTGAATTCACTAGAAGGACTGATCCTGAAACTGAAGCTCCAATACTTTGGCTACCTGATGCGAAGAGTTGACTCATTGCAAAAGACCCTGATGCTGGAAAAGATCGAAGGCAGGAGGAGAAGGGGATGACAGAGGATGAAATGGTTGGGTGGCATCACTGACTAATGCACATGAGTTTGAGCAAACTCCAGAAGATAGTGAAGGACAGGGAGGCCTGGCTGCTGCAGTCCATGGGGTCACAAAGAGTCAGACACGACTTAGTGACTGAACAACAGCAAAGAGCAAAAACAGAAATATATAGAAGGCCAGAGAGACAAGGGAAATTTAGTACTCTTATCTGGGAGAATCAGGGAAGCATTTCCAGAAAAGAGACATTTGAGATGGATTTTTGGAGATGGAATTGGATAAGATAAGAATCATTTTAGATCAAGGGGTGAAAAGGCATGGAGGGATCAAAGGGAAGAGCTGGGCTCTAAGATAAGGTTGGAGAGAAGCTGGGAGTAGTGGGCAGAGACCAGATGATGGAGAAGGTTGAACATGAGGCCAAGGAGCTTAAACCTAACGCTTTTTGGTGAAGAGATGTAGGGGACCCTGTGTAGTGCTGCCAGGCTCCCCCTTCATTGGAAGGCTGGTTGCCGTGGTTGCTGGGAACGCCATCCAGAGGCAATCATCAGCTGTCAGGCCCGTTTAGTGATTCCCTCTGCAGCAGACAGCCACTTCATCCAAGGTCATGCCCTTCTCTGGCAGGACAGCTGACATTCTAGGACTGATGGATGCAACAGTATAAAGGCCCAGCCCTCGGGGCGCATCTCTGGACAACTCTGAAGGCCTATTTTAGTTCAAAAGGTCCCAGTGGGTTTGGCTCAGGCTGTCAGTTGTTCGACATTGAAGTTCAACTTCTCCCCGCCCTGCCCCCGGTCCCTCCTGCTTTCTTCCCTTCTCTCCCATAGGAATCACGACCAGGAGCAGCGTCACCCTGGGCATGGATCTCACCCTCTCTACTCAGAACTTCATTCATCAAATGTCCACCTCTCCATTTCTCCTACTACAAGCTCCTACCTGTGAGATATTTGAAAACGTTTCATTCTCTTTCATACCCCCTACAGGTTCTCAGGTCCACATGGCCTTCCAGTTCCTGCCCTCTAGCTCTCCTCTGCTTGTCAGGTGCTGCTGCTGCTAACTCGCTCAGTCGTGTCTGACTCTGTGCGACCCCACAGATGGCAGCCCACTAGGCTCCCCTGTCCCTGGGATTCTCCAGGCAAGAACATTGGAGTGGGTTGCCATTTCCCTCTCCAATGCATAAAAGTGAAAAGTGAAAGTGAAGTCGCTCAGTCGTGTCCGACTCTTAGCGACCCATGAACTGCAGCCTACCAGACTCCTCTGTCCTTGGGATTCCATTTCCTTCTCTGCTTGTCAGGTTTCTCCAAAAAGCTGTCAACTTCCGGTCTGCAGTCCTCCCTACCAAATCATTCCTTTGGTGACTCCAGTGAACATCTGTCACACCCCCCATCTCCACTAAAACCTTTCACCAGGGCGCCAACGCTCACCATGTCTTTAAATTCAGCGGCTGCCTCTTTGACCATAACTCAGCTGAACTGTTGACTTCTCTCTTCTTGAAACATCCTTAGTTTCTGTGCTGCTGGGCTTTCTAGTCTTTCTCCCACCCTACAGTGGGTCCTATTTTTCTCCATCTGCCCCTAAATTATTGGTGTTCTGTCACAGATCCTCATTTTTCTCACTTCTCACTCTCTCGGTGTGATCTCATTCACTGTCATGACTACTAACACCATTGAGATGTTAATAATTCCTAAATCTCTCTTTCTAGTGCAGACATCTTGCCTGAGCATTAGATCTGTAACTGCCCACCGGACATCGCCCCCAGGTCATTCCGCAGGCTCTGCAGGCTCCACAGTCTCCAACAACTGAATTTGTCACCCTCTCCTCAAGCCTTCATCTTTCTCATCAGTAAATCTCTGCTTCTGCTGCTCCCGTTCTTCTTACCCAAGTTCCCCAGGACCTCCCTGATCATGCTCCACCAGCTTCATCCTCAAGCTTAACCCCCTTCCCTGACTCCTGATTCAAATGACACCTAATTCAAAGTTGAGTCATCTATTGGGAACCAGGTTGTGGGGGCTCTTAGGACTTCCCTGGTGGTCTAATAGCCAAGACTCTGCATTCCCAATGCAGGGGGCCCAGGTTTGATCCCTGATCAGGGAACTAGATCCTGCATGCTGGAACTGAGAGTTCACGTGCCACAGTGAAGATCAAAGATCCCCACAAGCCACAACCATGAAGACCTCATGAAGCCAAAAAGGAATGGGGCTCCTGAAAGGCTCCCCGACAATGTAGAACCAGAACCTGCACAGCCTTCAGGACCCTGGAGCTGTCCAGCTCCTTGTCTACCTTGTCCTCAGCCTCCCTCCTTTCCAGGCTGTACTGTTTTTTCTTTCTGAGACTGTTTTGTTCATAAGTGGCTTTTTCTGCTTCTGGCTTTGCTAGTGACTAAACATACTGACTTGGAGGTCTGGGAGTTACATGTCCTCGATTCAAATAGCCAGCAAACAAATCAGGGTCTTCCAGACGCAAGGGCATCAGTTTCTCAGAAAAGAAATTGTTGAGGTTGGCTCCAGTCAAGTGCTCACTGCCGATCTGATAAGCTACGGCTAGGAGAGTTGGACTCTGGCATAGGAAACGTGGTTATAGGGACACATAAGCATAGATGTGAAGTTTAAGGGGAAGTAGTGTTGTGTTGAGCAGTTAAATGACATGATTTTACAGCCCTGAATAATCACAGGTGACCAACATTCCCAAGATGTAGAAAATTTAATTTTAGGCAAATATCTAACTTTTTTTTTTTTTTTTACTATCTATCTTATGGCTTTGTAAGGATCATTTATTTATTTCGTCTCCTTTCCTCTTTCCATCTTACTGTGCTAATGAGTAGCAACATAATAGGAAGAATATTATAAGGAAAATATTCCATGAGACTGTTTCTAAAAACTAAAATCTTAAATGTACACTTGACTACTACTTTCTCCCATAACACAGTTATTAATTATAATAATAAAATAAAAGGTGTTTGAGTGCATTTTAATCTTTTCTGCATTAAAATCTGATCTAGAAATTCAAAATAGAAGATAGTCAAAAGTATTATCTACTTGATTCTGACAGAAGGAAGTTTATAACTGGTGCATAATATCACCAGGAAATCTTTGATGGCCCCCTTATGGTTAAAAAAAAAATTTTAGAAAATTTATTTTCAGATCAGCATATTGTAGCATAATTCTTAAAGAAACTTTTACTTTAAATCAGTTTTATTGTAAGCCTAGAAAAGAAATGGGACTACAAGATGAACAAAATCTTGACAAGAAGCTAGTGAGAGAAAAAGAAATATACTATGGGACCACTTGGTTTTAAGAAATGAAACTCTGGATTTATGTATCAGCTTAAAAAAAGTCTCTCTAGGCACGCTGTTCAGCAACTGTTTAGATCTGAAAGTTTTAGTCTGTTTCAAATACAAGTAGATTTCTTTGTTTCAAGATAGTGATTTTGTGATTCTTTATTTAACAAAATGTTTCCTAAGCATCAATTAGATACCAATTAGCAACAACTAGGTATTTATCAGGTATCCAATATCAGAAGAGCTTTTTTTCAAGGTGTAGAGTATATAAGATACATTACTAGAATCTATATTAAAAAGTACAGCCTCTACGGAAAATAGGAAGGCAATCCTGATAAAACTTTGAAATAGAATTACCACATGATCCAGCAATTCTACTTATAGGTATATACAGGAAAAAAATGAAAGCAAGAACTCAGACACTTGAACACTCATGTTTGTAACAGCATTATTCATGATATCTAAAATGTGAAAAACAACCAAGCATTCCTTTGATGGATGAATGAATAAACAAAATGTGATATAGACATATAATGGAATATTAGCCAGCCTTAAAAAGGAAGAAACTCTACAGGAAATGCTACAGCATGGATGAACCCTTAAAATTTTAAGCTAAATGAAATAAGCCAGTCACAAAAGGACAAAATATTGCATGATTCCATTTATGTAAGGTACTTATTGCAAATTTATAGATACATAAACTAAGGAGAGTGGTGGCCAGGGGCTGGGGGAAGGAGTGATGGGGAGTGAGAGTTCAATGGGTATAGAGTTTCAGTTTTGAAAAATGGAAAAGTTCTGGAGATGGATACTGGGGATGGGCCCACCAGTGTGAATGTGCTCAATGCTATTGGCTGAAATAAAGACTTTTAAATGGTTAAAATGATGTTATGTATATTTAAACACAATTTTTTTTAAAAGGGTACACATTTATAAGAACCTGAGTGATACTTGGAACTCAAAAATGAAGGATTTACTTCCTTTCGGGGCTTAGAAAGGGTTTCTAGTGGCGACACTAGGGCAGGGAGACAATATGTATGGTGGAAATAGCTGGAAATTTCTAGTTCCAGTTGCACTCTCACTTAGTAACGGGGGGATCTTAGGATAGGTAACATAACCATCTTATAGGCCATGTAGTTCAGTTCAGTTCAGTCGCTCAGTCGTGTCTGACTCTTTGCGAACCCATGAATCGCTGCACGCCAGGCCTCCTTGTCCATCACCAACTCCCAGAGTTCACTCAGACTCACGCCCATCGAGTCAGTGATGCCATCCAGCCATCTCATCCTCAGTCATCCCCTTCTCCTCCTGCCCCCGATCCCTCCCAGCAGCAGAGTCTTCTCCAATGAGTCAACTCTTCCCATGAGGTGGCCAAAGTACTGGAGCTTCAGCTTCAGCATCATTCCTTCCAGAGAACACCCAGGGTTGATCTCCTTCAGAATGGACTGGTTGGATCTCCTTGAAGTCCAAGGGACTCTCAAGAGTCTTCTCCAACACCACAGTTCAAAAGCATCAATTCTTTGGCGCTCAGCTTTCTTCACAGTCCAACTCTCACATCCATACATGACTACTGGAAAAACCATAGCCTTGACTAGACAGACCTTAGTTGGCAAAGTAATATCTCTGCTTTTGAGTATGCTGTCTAGCTTGGTTATAACTTTTCTTCCAAGGAGTAAGTGTCTTTAACATGGGGGTTATTTACAAGAATGCTGAGCCAGAAGGCTTGTTTGAGTCAAAGTTCATTCACCAGCCACGTGGTCTCGGTCAAGTAATTTGACATCTCTAGGTCTCAGTTTCTCTAACAATGAGTAGGGAGGTCAATACCCAGCTCATAGGGCTGTCACGAGGGTTTAACTAGATCAAGGGTGAGAAACCTTTAGCATAGTGCCTGCCACAAACTAAGTGCTCAATAAGTGTCAGTAGCTTGTTATTTTCTGAGTCTTATCTACAACACAGGTTTAATATGACTTGTCTTAAGATCTCTGAGTTATTTTGAGGCTTGGTAGAGATACTGTAGGAGAAGGCAATGGCACCCCACTCCAGTACTCTTGCCTGGAAAATCCCATGGACGGAGGGGCCTGGAAGGCTGCAGTCCATGGGGTCGCTGAGGGTCGGACAAGACTGAGCAACTTCACTTTCACTTTTCACTTTCATGCATTGGAGAAGGAAATGGTAACCCACTCCAGTGTTCTTGCCTGGAGAATCCCAGGGAAGGGGGAGCCTGGTGGGCTGCCGTCTATGGGGTCGCACAGAGTCAGACACGACTGAAGCGACTTAGCAGGAGCAGCAGAGATACTGTAAGTGAAACAGGTTAGACAGCATTATCAAAGAGGGTAGAACTTGGGTATGCATTCTCACTGAAGGGAACAGTATAAGGAAAAGGAAGAACTTCCAAAGTGTGGGGCATTAGGACTGATGAATACATTCAGCATATGGAAAGGAACAGGGGGAAAGATGGCTAGAGAGACAGAACTGGGAGAGCTTATTTAGGGCCTTGAAGGCCTGGCCAAGAAGCACATCACAAAGGCAGATCCAACGTGAGATAGGGCAAGGATCATGCCATGATTTGATTTGGTGTTGAGAATTAAATTTGGGGGATGATGCCTCTCTTGGTCAGGTTGAACTGCTGTAACAAAATACTTGAGCCTGGGTGGTATAAACCACAGTCATTCATTTCTCATAGTTCTGAAGCTGGGGAAACCTGAGAGACCCCAGCATGTGGGGTTCTGATAAGAGCCCTCTACCTGGCTTGCAGATGACTGCCTTCCCTCTGTATTCTCACATGGCAGAGAGAGGAAGCTCTGCTATCTCTGCTTTTCCTTTTTTTTTTTTTGGTGGCTATGCTGGTTATGCGGACTTCTCTTGTTGTGGATCACAGGCTCAGTAGTTGCAACGCGCAGGCTAGTTGCTCTAAGGCATGTGGGATCTCAGTTCCCCATGCGTGTGCGCTAAGTCGCTTCAGTCTGTACGACACTTTGCGACCCCACAGACTGTAGCCTGCCAGGCTCCCCTGTCCGTGGGATTCTCCAGGCGAGAGTACTTGAGTGGGTTCCCATTTTCTCCTCCAGGGGATCTTCCTAGGGATAGAATCCGCCTGTCTTACATCTCCTGCATTGGCAGGTGGGTTCTTTACCACTAGCGCCACCCTAGTTCCTTAGAAGCCCTTAGTTCCTCCACCAGGAGTCAAACCCCCATTTACTCAACAATTAGAATTTAGCCACTTCTATATGGCTTCCCCAGTGGCTCAACAGATAAAGTATTTTTGCTAGGAGAATCCCATGCACAGAGGAGCCAGGCAGGCTATACAGTCCATGGGGTCACAAAGAGTTGGACACACGTACTGCATTGTGCCAACAGCGAAGTCCTCTTCCTTTTCTCATAAGGGTATTAATCTCATCCTGGAGTCCCCACCTTCATGACCTCATCTAAATCTGACTGTCTTCCAAAGGCCTCACCTCCTAATGTTAACACATTATGGGTCATGGCTTCAGTTTACTAATTTGGGGAGGGGCACAGTCCATAGCAGCTCCCAGTGACACTTACCTCCTGAGAATCATGTTCTGAGTCATCCTCTTCCCCTGGAGTGTAGGTTAGATCTAGTGACTTGCTTCGAATAAAGAGAACACAGCAAAAGTGTTAGTATGTCACTTATGAAGAAGACTGACTTCTGAGACACCCCTGGTGGTCCACTGGCTAGGACTCTGTGCTCCCAATACAGGGGGCCTGGGTTTGATCCCTGGTTGGGGAACTAGATCCCACATGCTGCAACTGAAGAGTCTGCATCCCACAACTGAAAAAAAAAAAAGACCGACTTCCCTCTTGCCTGCCCTTTCTTGCTCTCTGGCTTCCTCACCCTTTTGGAAGCTGGCAATCATGTTGTGAGCTGTCCTATGGAGAGACCCAGAGATCGAGGTACTGATGTTTCCCACCAACAGTCATTGAGCACCTGAGAGCAGTCAATAGCCATGCGAGTGAGCTAGGAAGTGATCCTCCTCCTGGCGAGCTTTGAAGTGACTATAAGCCCTGGGTGTCACCTTGTTTGCAGGCTTGTGAGAGCTCCTAGGTCAGAGGCACCCAGCTAAATTATATCCAAATTCCTAACATACAAAACTTTAAGATAATAACTGTTTGTTGTTTTAAACATTCAAGTTTTGGGTACTTTATTACATAGCAATAGCTAATTAATCCAGAGACCAATAAGACTGCCCTCACTTCAGATGACAGCTGCAAGTTCAAGGTTCCCCAGACCACCTGCACTTCTGACCAACTTGCTACAAGTTTGGGTGTTCCCATGACTCCTTCAGGTTCAATACTGTCTGGAAGGACAGAGAACTCTGACAAGCACTACACTTGTAATTACAGGTTTATTGTAAAGGATATAAATCAGGGCCAGTCGATGAAGAGATAAATAGGTCAAGGTCCTGAATGCAGAGTTTCCAGGCTCTCTCCCCACAGTATCAGTGTGTTTCCCAACCAGGAAGCTCCAGTGAGTTTTGGTATATAGGGTTTTTATTAGGGTTTCACTATGTAGGCATGATTGATTGATTCATTGGCCACAGGACTGAACTCCATCTCCAGTTCCCATTCCTTCCTGGGAGGATGAGCTGGTTTAAAGCCCCAACCCTCTTGTTACATGGTTGGTCTTTCTGTTGATCAGCCTCCAATCCTGAGTCTTCTTGTTAGCATAAACTCGGGCGTGAACCAGGGGCTTAACAAAAATCATCTTGTTGTGCTCAGTGACTCAGTTGTGTCCCATTCTTTGTGACCCTAGGGACTATAGTCCGAAAGGCTCCTCTGTCCATGGGATTTTCCAGGCAAGCATACTGGAGTGGGTTGCCATTTCCTCTTCCAGGAGAGACACTCCTATATCTTGGCAAATTTCAAAGGTTTTAGAAGTTATCTCCCAGGGACCTAGGACAAAGGTCAGATATTTTTTGGGTTAAATATAATATCTTCTGACCTGTAGGAGATCATATTTTATACCAGGTACTGTGTTAGGCTATTCTTCCATCTTTCCATCTTTTATATATTAACAGTGCGAGATTAGATTTGCCGGAAGTAGTGGAAATCCCAATCAACAGGAATTTTATTATTATTTATTTTTATGATTTTATTTTAAAGTTTTTTTTTTAATTGTTCATTTATTTTTGGCTGTGCTGTGTCTTTGTTGCTGTCCAAGGGCTTTCTCTAGTTGCAGCAAGTAGGGACTACTTTCTAGCTGTGGTGCCTCGACTTCTGTTGGCTTCTCATGGGCACTAGGGCACATGGGCTCATTAGCTGTACCGAATGAGCTTAGTTGCCCCACGACATGTGGAATCTTCTTAGGCCAGGGATTGAACCTATGTTCTCTGCATTGACAGGCAGATTTTTAACCACTGGACCATCAGGGAAGTTCAGGAACTATAAAATAGAAATTAGATTTTCTCACATAACTAGGGAGAAGGCAATGGCAACCCGCTCCAGTACTCTTGCCTGGACAATCCCATGGATGGAGGAGCCTGGTAGGCTGTGGTCCATGGGGTCACTAAGAGTCCGACATGACTGAGAGACTTCACTTTCTTTTTTCACTTTCATGCATTGGAGAAGGAAATGGCAACCCACTCCAGTGCTCTTGCCTGGAGAATCCCAGGGACAGTGAAGCCTGGTGGGCTGCTGTCCATGGGGTTGCACAGAGTCGGACATGACTGAAGCGAATTAGCAGCAGCAGCAGCAGCAGCAGCATATAACTAGAATTAGCAATTTAGTTTTGTTCAGATACTCAACAATGTCTTCAGGAACCTACACTCTCCATATCTCTCTGCCCCACTTACTGTTTATATTTATTTTTAATAATGTTTTATTTTAGAATATTTACAGAAAAATGATAAGATTGTACAGAGGGTTCTCCAGTATTTCCCACCTGGTTTCCCCTATTATTAACATAATAATACAGTATGCTTGTTTAATGTACAATTAATGAGCCATTAGTGATATACTATTGTTAACAAAAGTCCATAGTTTATTCAGATTTCTTTAGTTTTTACCTAAACGTCCCTTTTCTGTTCCAGAAACCAATCTGGGACACCATTTTACATTTAGCTGTCATATCTCCATAGACTCTTCTTTTAGACTGTCCCTTTCCTTTAAATCAGGAGACAAATCTATCCCTCTGATAGGTTCAGCAAGCAGGAGATGAGATGATCATACTCAACTTGGAANATTAGCAGCAGCAGCAGCAGCAGCAGCATATAACTAGAATTAGCAATTTAGTTTTGTTCAGATACTCAACAATGTCTTCAGGAACCTACACTCTCCATATCTCTCTGCCCCACTTACTGTTTATATTTATTTTTAATAATGTTTTATTTTAGAATATTTACAGAAAAATGATAAGATTGTACAGAGGGTTCTCCAGTATTTCCCACCTGGTTTCCCCTATTATTAACATAATAATACAGTATGCTTGTTTAATGTACAATTAATGAGCCATTAGTGATATACTATTGTTAACAAAAGTCCATAGTTTATTCAGATTTCTTTAGTTTTTACCTAAACGTCCCTTTTCTGTTCCAGAAACCAATCTGGGACACCATTTTACATTTAGCTGTCATATCTCCATAGACTCTTCTTTTAGACTGTCCCTTTCCTTTAAATCAGGAGACAAATCTATCCCTCTGATAGGTTCAGCAAGCAGGAGATGAGATGATCATACTCAACTTGGAACTTGACTGAGACGGAGCACATTGGCATCGGAATAATCAGGGTTCTACCAGCATGGAAGGAGGTGGGCCAGTGGATAACAGCAATTGACAGTGTTGGCCCCAAGTGTCTACTATGCATGAGACTGCACTCTACTAGGTGTTATGAGGAATGAAAGGTCATTAAAGATGGGGCTTTCTATCAAACCTTTCAGAAATTATGTATTCCAATAATGATTCCCTTTTAAGCACCTTATAGGGACATCTCTTGTGGTCCAGAGGTTAAGAATCCACCTACCAATGTAGGGGACTTGGGTTTGATCCATGGTGGGGCAATCAAGCCTGCATACCACAACTAGAGAGAAGCCTGTGAACCACAATGAAGAACCTGTGTGCTGCAACTAAGATCCGATGCAGTCAAAAATAAATTAAAAATCATGTTTTTAAAGGACCTCATAATAGGAGGGTGAACTGTTGTCTCACTGACCCTTTGGTTGCTCAGTCAAATACATTTTCAGAAGTGAAGATTTGTCACAGGTCACATGTACTAACAACTGTAAAGACCACTTTTAAAAAGAATCATTCCCAAAGTGATGGAACAGTGATATGTCTGAGAATAAGGATTTAGTCAGTTTCCCCAAAGTGACTTCTTAGACGTCTAAGGTGGTTTTTTTTTTTTTTTTAAGCTGGACTGTGCCAGGTCTTAGTTGCGGCATACGAGATCTGGTTCCCTGACCAGGGATCAAACTTGGGCCCCCTGCATTGGGAGCTCAGAATCTTAGCCATTGGGCCAACAAGGAAGTCCTGACATCTTAGTTTTTGTTTTTTAAAGTCAAATCAGTCATGTGATGATCCATCTCAAAATATATACTTTGTCCTTAACATGTAAATGAACTAGGTGAGGAAATGGGTGAATTGAGAGAAAACAACATGGGTCCATCTAGTATGGTGTAAATTACCTATTATAGGCAGTATATTCAGCCAGAGTTTAGAGTAGATGATTAGTGAAGGCAGGCATGGCTGGAAAGCCTCAGAGAGGCAAGGTCGTAGATGGCTATGAAGAATAGCCTTTCTGGGCTTTATTCTTCAATTTCCCTGCTCTACTGCCATGAGACCTAGATTTCTCTAATCTCTCACAGAGTTAACCTCTTTTTATTAAGTGCTTGGTTATTTTCATCAATTTACAGTTTACCTGTCAAAGCCTGTGATTTTTAATCCAATGTTGCTGTGTTAGCGCTCAGTTGTGTCCAACTGTTTGCAACCCTATGGAATGTAGTCGGCTCGGTTCTTCTTTCCATGGAATTCTCCAGGCAAGAATATTGGTATAGGTGGCCATTTCCTTCTCCAGGGACTCTTCCAACCCAGGGACTGAATTCCGGGTCTCCTGCATTGCAGGCATTTACTGAGTCACCAGAGAAACCCTTGATTGAATTTTATATATATAAAATACATACATATATATATATACATACATATTTGGGGGGGCAGTGTTTCATAGGGTGGGCTTTGTAGCCACACAGATCAAGATTTGAATCCAAGGTCTAATACTGACTGACTTGGAAGTCTTATATAAGTTACTTACCCTCTTTCAGTCTGTTTCCTTATATTTAATAATTTCACCTAGATTGGCCTGTTGTGAGACTGAAATAAGATGAAGTAAGAACACGGAGCACAATGTCCCACTCAGAGAGACTGCATGAAAATGGCATCTGCTGTGATGATCACTGGATTGGTAGAGGTGATGGAGTGATGGTATCGTTAATATGAACCAAACTCACGGAAAGGGATGAATATGAGAGGGTGCTCCTACTTGGTGTTCACCACTTTTTCACTGTTAACTTTGCATGAATGTACATTCACTGAAAGTAAATTACATTTCCTTTGACTTTTTAATAATCACTGTCTTAGAAACAGCAAAGATGGATTTAGGTACTTAGAGAGGTTCTATTCTATTATCTGTGAAGGCACCAACCATGTGACTCAGATTGCTGAGTGAGATAAGGCAACATCCCACATGAGAAACTCGCAGAAACACAGTAGATTGTGGGGGTATTCAAAATTAGTTGATACTGTTTATCGGGGCTTGGAAACCAATCTAAAAGAATTTATGCTTTAAATCAATAGTGGCTGTCAGTGAGTCTGTGAGGGAATCCTTGCTAGGACCCCCTGGCTTTTACTGCGATTCATATTGACAATAACAAAAAGGGAAATCTCCCAAGCAGAAGGTCAATCTAATCCAACCACTTAATGCAGAGTTATGGTATCAAGTTTCCACATCACTGAATGACCATGGGTTTAGAGGTGTGTGTCATAAAACAGCTGCGGGTGTGAGACATTTAACAAGTTGTTTTACTCCTAATTGCTGGCATTTGTTTAACTGTTTTCTTAATTCTAATTTATGTTTTTATGTTCTCGTTTGTTTACGTAGCCCATACATCCCATTTGCCTTTATTTGCGTGTTTCTTTAATTTTATTTACATTTTTATATATGTTGGTTTGCTTACATAACTCATTGTTTGGAGAGGGCTAGAAATAACCATAAATCCCCATTGCTAATTAGCCTCATCCTCATGACTGATTAGTCAAGATTATGAGCCTAGAAGGAAGGCAGGGAGGAGGCCTGATAGTGAGTTACAGGATCATTGAATTTTAGAGCTGGAAGGAATTTAGAGCTGAAGGTCTCTTTCAGATAGAATTCTCTGGTTTTACATCTTCATCTTTGGAAAATTATGGAAGATTGGCTGCTTGCTCTTGCTCCTGAATGCAAAAATATATAAGGATGTGGTGACAGTTTTGAAAAACACATTAAGAATAAAGAGAAAGTCCAATCAATGATGACTATGAGTAACCCATAATGGGGGCTTAAAAGAAGAATCAGAAACTTGACACATAAATGGGCTACAGAGGAGCTGGGAATATTAATGAACATAAGGGGGCTTGTTCTTTGGAAGTAAGAGGCAGAGTGGATTGTTTGGAACGCCCTCTCCAGCAGCTGTGCAGTTTGTAAAGATTTTAGCTTGCCTTACTGTAACGTTAGCTATTAGCTTTGCAGTGGGGAGTATTTAAAAGTACACACAACATACGAAGGAAAGAACCTGGAACCGAGTAGCCTGCTTCATTCCAAGAATCCATCTGGCATGTAAAGAACTGCTTGTCCTACATTAAACCCTGCAGAGTAAGAACCATTTTTCATACCTCACACCCCTATTTTTGGTTTCAGGTAAGGCAGCTTACTGAGTTTAGCGAAGAAACAAGAGGACTTTTCAGAACCACCTAACCGAAGGGTCCATCAAGGGTGAGCTCCATGGATCTAAAATGGGGAAAATATGACGAAGCTCTGTTAGGGAAATTAGGTTAAGAGAAAGCTCAAGCGTCCACAAGAGCTGGAAGTCTAGACCCCCAAGTAATGTGAGCATTTAACCGTTTGTAGTCAGAGTACAATGGAAGAAAAAGTTCTATATATATGACAATCTGTGGCTGGAGTCATCAACATTAAATGACTCATGGTGGTGGGGTAAATTTCTAAGTAGAATCCAGTCTACACTGAAATAAATATTCTTTAGAATATAAAGTTCATTTTGCAGCTTTAGTCTATCTGCAGGTAGCTAAAAGCAGATCTTGCTGAAGGACTCCCTGGATTACCAGGAATTGCACATTATATGAAAGATTGTAAACTTATATTAGTCCTGGATACCCTTCCGCTCCTCCCGAATCCACTTTCCTCTGACATATTTTCATGTGCTCCTCTTTCAAGCAGTGTATATAACTCAGATCCACTGAGTTCAGGCATCAAGCATGCAGGACAAGGGACTTTTACCTTACCTGGTCACGTCTTGAGGGACAGCGCAAGGCCAGAGCGCTGGAACCAACACCGAGCAGTGACCTCTCGGTTACTATGGTGATCACGGGGTGGGCGGGGTCACCATCCTCTGTGTCCCCGCCTCTCTGCCCAGGGCTTTTCGAACGCTCCAATAAGGACATCCCTTTCTTGCCTCTGTCCCGCCCCTTTCGGCTCCGAATGCG